>JANIJG010011888.1:17267-42766 GCA_024611175.1 Megaceryle torquata | reverse complement strand
TTCTGTTTTTTTCAAAGGTTGGAAGACTCTTTCCATTTTTTTGTAGTGCCCCCCTTTTTTTTTTTTTTTTTTTTTTTTTTTTTTTTTGTGAGATAAGCTTGTTTTTTGCTGGCAGAGGTTCAGTAAATTGGTATCTGAGCTGCATGGATCATGATGAAAAAGTATCACTGGTACCTGCATGTGTTTGATATAAGCAGAAAATGACAACCAACATTTTTCTGAAGTGACAAAAAGTGGTTTTTTAGGACTACACAATTTTTAAAGAGCTGGTTCATAATGAACTCTAATACTTTTTTTTTTTTAAGTTGCTGCTATTATAATGAAAAAGCATGAATAAGAGAATATGCCTTGTGGGTAAAACAAAAAAAGGCTTCACTGTTTATATGCTTGAAAACCAAAGATGCATTGCAGAGGATGAATTTTACCCTTCATTATGCTTATAGTAAAAAAATTTGTCTTTGAAGTTAAAACATTTTTAGATTTAAAGAAATAATATGCCTGAAAAGGGAGGTGCACAGAAAAAAAGACACTGGGTTAAATGCCATTTTGTTAATGAGAAGAACATAAGTTAAACCAAATGTGGCTTCTTGCATAGTGAGGTACTGCTTAAAGTGAGCAAAGGTGATAAAATAAGGTCCTAGCAGACTCTCATTTAAATGATTTCCAACTTTCAGAAGAACTTTTAATCCGGCTGTTGAATGCACATATACAAATGATAGACTAACACCACAGAATTACGATAATTTATGAAAGGAGTGATACTGTCATGCTGGAAGTCTGTCAGCATGTGATCCCTAGGCTAACTACTTGATCGTTAGTTAAAGTAGGGGTTCATTAAAATAACATGGACTCATCTGGTTTTAAAGACTAGCTTTCAGCCAGTAGGCGATGGTCCAAAACTAATAAGGCTGCAGCGCAGATGCTGTGGCAATAGCACATAGATTACTATGTAAAGCTGGTTGATGGAAAGGCTTCTGTTAGATTAAGTGCTCTTAGTATCGGGCCAAATTTTAAAATTTTTAGCCATCTGTAGCAACGCCTGTTCATGCTATAGCCAGTTGAATTACTTGTGTGACTGCAAGAAGGTGAAGGGTTGGATCTGTATATGAATGCAGCTCTGCTGCAATTATTTTACTCTGTAATAATTGTATTCTTCTAGGTGAAGGATCATAATTACAAAGTGGATGATAGGCTTCAATTATATAAAGAAAATCCTCACATTTAAGTGCCACACTAGCCTTAGCATACACAGCTTGCTTCTGTTTTTTGGTTTAATTTTTTTTTTTTTTGGTGGTTTGGTTTTTGGGGGTTTTTTGTTTGTTTTTTTTGTTTGTTTGTTTGTTTTGGGTTTTTTGTTTGGTTGTTTTTTGTTTGGTTGGTTGTTTTTTTTCAGGTAGAACTTTTACTTTCAGGTTATTTCTGGAAAATTCGTACTGCTAATTATGTAAATTGCAAGAAATGAAAGAAGAGAACAAAAGAGCAGGGCATCTTATTTTAGGCTTCAGCGAATGCAAAGTCCTAAGTGGCCATTCCAGTTATCTGTAGTATGTGCCTGTGTTGTTCTGTTGCAGCTTTTGTTACCAGTAAACGAGATCACTTAAACTGGGCATTTCTCTGAGGCATTGTATGATCGGGTTGCCAAATGTTGGAGCTGGGCAGTTTTTCCAGTAGCAGGGTCAGTTTTTGCCCCCTAGAGAGTCCCTTCCTGCAGGGCTCCTTCCTTGCATACACAGAAGTTTCTTGCTGAAAAAAAAAATGGAGGTTTTGGGTTGGATTTTTTTGTGTGTGTGTTGTGGGTTTTGTTTTTGGTTTGGTTTTTTTTGTCTGTTTGTTTTTATGCTGCTGTGTAGGCAAGTCTGTAACTTTTAGGTCAATCCTGTACAATAGCAGTAAGTTTTTGTACCTGTACCTATTGCCTATTAGGGCACTAAGAAGCTCTCCTTGAATGAAGGGAAGGCAGATATCAGATCTGCCTGCAGATCAGAGAGAGAGGAGAATGGAAGAAGTGGTGTTCAACTGAATGAAGGAACTTTCAAGCTGACTCAGTGGTACATGTACAGTATAGGCTGTAAAGATTAGTCACCACTTACTGTAAATCCTTTATGGTGCTTGGTGGGCATGTGCCTCTATCAAGCTGCAGTTAGTGAGCTTTGTAGTCTGGGATTGCAGGTAAATGTTATTTCCACAGTATTTTCCCATTGAACAACAACAATAAAAGGCAGTAAAAGCCAAAGAGTTGTAAATTACTGAGCTAAAGGCAAAAGAAATCTTTCAGTTATCTTACGGTGCTGCTATCTTAATCTGTGAAACTAGTAGGAAAGTGAATAAATTATGCAACAACTTTTTTTTTTTTTATTATTTAGAAACCTGTGCTTACATGTTACTAGTGCTGTTCTGCCCTGTCCTGTGCATGTTGGTTTGATTTTATTTATATATATGTATTTTTTTTTGTTTTTCATTAGGTAGGTTTCAAACTGCATTTGTGTGAAACACCCATTTACATAATGGTAACAGAATAACAATTACAGGCAAGGATATTAATCTGTTGAAAACGCTATTTTCATTTGCCAAGCAGAAACTTCAGGAAAATTACCCTCCAGGCTGAATTTTCTCATAAATGTTCTCAAGTTCTAAAATTATTTACTGTTGTAATAGGTATGCACAGCACTTAAAGCAAAGTTTGTATTAAGGTGTTACTTTTTTGGGGGGAAAAGTGGGGGCGTTATTTTTTTAAGAAGTTAATATTTTGTAAAAATTGTAAAAATATTCTGTAGCCTTTTCTGAGTTGCCCAAATTCAGTAAGTTTATTATTTTTCGTACTTTCAGATGTTTCTTTCAGTGGTTTCTTTTCTGTTTGGATAAAGTTTTGCCGCCTTTTTGTTGTTGATTTAGCTGTGTATCTTTTATAATTCTTAGATGCCCCGTCTCTCTGATCTTCACCTGTTTTGCTTGGCTTGTTTAATCTGTCCTTAGAGAATTGTTAATTTCAGCCATAATTGTACTAAGAATCCTTTAGAGTTATTACAGCAAGATTTTTATTCTTTTTTTTTTTTTTTTGTAGTTGAAAAGGACTTCCTCAAAAAAAACCCCCAAAAAACAACAATCATCTTGTTGAATTGAAGAGTGAGAACCAGACTCTCCTGGCACTGCTGGGTGGGATGGGGAGTTGAGGCTGCATGCCCGTGCAAGTGGTTTGGCTTGCTGCTCTCCCAGAGATCTGATCCTGTCGTAGGCTTTTGAGTTCTCTGAAGAGCAGGAATGAAAGCTGAAAGCGTTATTAAGTTTTTGAGTTATCTCACACTGTTTATTTGAAATGGAGGCCAAGCAATTTACATATCTCTGTATCTTGGATCTGACAAAAAAGATTTTTCTTTTTTTAATTTTTTTTTTCCTTACACTAGCCTTTGTGTGGAAATGACATCACAGCTTATGTCAGCCATGCTAAATTGAGAAGTTTTTCTCCTCCTCATTGGATTATTAACCAAGTGTTAGCTTTGTGCTGTGAGTCTTCCCTTGCTGACTGTGGCATATTGATAGCTCCATCATAAATGCTCTGAATTTTGTGTGATGAGGAGAAATAAAGACCTGGTCTGAAGCCTTTTGAAATAAGTGGGGACGTAGCTTATTTCATTGCCATGTGTGTGACCAGACAGGGTGACTCCTAATGCCATGTTGCTCCCAGGATTGCTGGTGTGGTGTAAGCAAGCAAGGGGTGGCGTATTGCCTTTTGGCAGATCTGGTGACCAGATTTGGAGTTTGCTGCAGCGCATCATTGCACGGGTGTGTCCCCTCAGCCCTGCAGGTTGAAAATGCCTGCCCTTGTGAGATTGAGTAGATTTGTGAACTAAAGTTCCTGAGTTGTGCTTGCATGTCCCATAGCAAAGCTGAGTTCCATGGCAAGGAATAGAGTGCCTCATCTCTACCAGAAACACCAAGGTTTTGGGACTGCCCTTCTGGGGTTGACACTAGGGCTGCAGATGTGGCAGTGTGAAATGGAGGTATGGGGGTTTCGTGTGAGAGCCTGAGGAGCTAGGCGTAGGGAAACAGAAATCAAATTAAAGTTGACATTTCGAGAAGTTGATTGCTGCCTTTTTTAATCATAAAGCAATTTTTAAAGTAAGTCACTTCCCAGAGGAAAAATAAATACATTAAGAAGAGAAAAGGGGGAAATGTGATGTTGTGCATTTGAATATAGCAGACTTGTTACTGTGGTGGTGGTGGTGGTATCAAATGTGCACAGAGACCAAGCAATCCCATAATGTCTTAAATGCAGAGTGGTTTCATTTTTATTTACTATTTTGAGAGGTATGAGGTAGTGGGGAAGGGAGTGATCTGAACTACTTAAAAAATCCCAAACAAAACAGTGTAGCAGATCCGCTCATCACCACATTGGACATGAGGAGACTTCCCTTTTCCTGCCTCTTGTTGGCCATGCTCTACGCTGGGATGAAGAGTGCCTTCTGCAGGAAGGCTTGCAGGAGCACCTTTGGATTGGGCTATTGGCATGCAAAAGCTACGGATATCCACACACTTTGTTGGGGTTTTTTTTATGTCTGTTCTGGCTCAGCTCTTCTGTAGCAGTTGAGGAGAAGGGGATGGAGGGGTAAGTGCTGAGGGATGCCCCGTGAGGGCATGTGTTGGCATTGCCCCATGTGCTGCATGTGTTTGAGCAGTAGGTGCTTGTCCATGCCATGGAGTTGGCTTGTTGGAAAACTGATCAAGTGACTTTTCCCTTTTAGAGCTTGTGAGGAACACTTCATTGCTGTAGTTACTTGTATAGCCATATGCTATTCTTTTTTCTTACATATGTTCTCTGATAATTGTCAGTAGCAGGTGCCTATGAGCCAAGGCGGAGTGGTATTTAAAAATCAGACTCTTAATGGGGATAAAGAATTGTGTGAGTTTAGAGCCAGCAAAAAGGGCAGGTTGAAACCATTGGCCTCTGAAGGTCATGCTCCTTGCAGAGCAATAGCAAAGCTGGTAGCAGTGCTGGTCCTTCATTTCTACATCTGCATGATGTGAAACTTCTCCCACTCTTTGACCCTGCCTTTGCCTGTATGTTTTTTGAGCAGCCCGAGCTATTCTGGTTGTACTACTGTTTGTTGCTGCATTGTATGCCTGTGTATTAGGTCTCTATTGGTTACTACTGTGATAATAATTGTTGGTGTTGCATCTCCTTCCGTCATCTGAGGAACAACTGCCCAGAGGATGATGTGGGGAGACTTGTAGTCACTCTAGACTTGGAACAATGCAACTGTGTCCACTGAAAATCTTTTCAGGGTATTGCCTTACCAGAACCCCCCAGTACCCCTGATACTGCTGTCATGTCATCTTCACACACCCACAAATAGCTCTCTGAATTGCCATTCCTTCTGTGTATCAGTTGGGAGCTTAAGAGCTGGGTGTAACAGATTTTTAGGAGATGGACAATTCAGAAGAATCTTCTATTTCAGAGTGTCAGTTAAGGCATAATGCTTCTAACATTTTTTTTGTGTGGAGTTTGTTGGTCTGTTTTGTTTTTTTTTTTTTTAATTTCTGGTAAAGAACTAGTAAAATATAGAGCACATATGGAAATGGCAGACGTTGTTGTTAGGTTTTTGAATATTTTTTGTTGTCCTTGTTTCTAAAATTAAGCACATGGAAGTTTGCAGGATCCTGCAAAGAATTCAAACGATATTGCATAGTCATGTGTTCAAGGAATCTTTTTAATCTAGCCACATACATAGTGAACAGATCCAAATATAAAAAATTACATTGCAGTAAGGAGAGATGAAACAATTAGGATAAAGACAAAAGACTGCGAAATAGCCATGACTGTACTTACAAGGTTTAGGTTTTGCTGCCAGCATTCCATTGAGTTTCCTTTTTTTTTTTGTCCTTGCTGTCCTTTGTGTTCTTCCCAGTTTAAGAAAGTAACCTGTTGTATCAGCTGTTGGGCTTATCCCTTGTAAAAATGTTGGTAACTGAAAACCGGATCATGCCATCAAAGTAGCTCCCTCTCTGTGTCAGAAAATGAAGAGTGTCTTTTTCATGTGGGTGGGTTATGAAGCCATAACACTTGCATCTGTGCACATGGGTAGTTAAGTTTTTATTCTACCACTGTATATTTCTGTAGTATATTTCTGAGCTGGGTTGCAGGAGTGATCTCACAGCTTGACCACAGATGGACTTCGTTATGTTTACATGAGCAGAGGTCGTTTCAGAATTTGGGTCAGTGGGACAGCATCCTGATGAGCTGTCTGGCACAGGACCCTGTTAGACTGGCTAACTGTATTAACTTGTATAGAAACATAGAAATGCCTGGGTTGGATGGGGCCTCTAGAGGTCATCTAGTCCAACCCCCCTGCTGAGAGCAGCTCTTGCTGTATATACCATAAAAAAAACCAAACCCAACCTTTCATGAATATTTTAATTTATGAATCTCCAGAACCTAGACCGTGAACTACTGCAAAACTTTCTGAGATAATTTGGATGGCATATCCTATACCATTTCAGAGCAAGTGCTACTTAAGTCAGACACTGAAGTCAAGTTTATGCTTTGTGACTGAAAACGATGTACAGCATGTGATATAACTGTATATGATACTCATTTAACTGTTTCTGACAGTAAACTTAATAAAGAGGTCTTGATGTATATATATACACACCCAAACAAACACACAGATTGCAGATCTGAAAAGCAATGAACACAGGCATATATGCATTATATTGCAATTGTTTTCCCTTGGGGGTTTTGTTATTGTTGTCCCTTTCACAAACAGCGAACCTGTAATTTTTCATGTGCTGTTCTTTGGCCCTCTCTACCAGAGAGGCTCAATCTATCATGTTAAAAAAAAAAAAAAAAAAATCAATAAAAAGTCTAGAGGTTTATTTATAAAGTAGAGTATGGAGAGAGAGTGCAAGAATTCCATTAAAATGGCAGTTTAGCGCTAGCTACATCTCTTTGGGACTAAACTCCAATATTTTAAACTATTAAAATTGTTACAAGAGTGCTTTTAAGGTACCACAAATCACAGTAAAGCTTTCTAGTTGAAACTTGCCTTTATATAGTGCAAAAGAATTCAGCTTACATTTGGTTTTGGAATGTCTGATGCTGCCCTCAAACACCATTTTAGCATCCATTTTAGAGCTTTATTATAGTTAATAATTTTACAGGTTTATGCTCAAGTGAAAATAAATGGATGTAAGAAGCCCGAATTTATTTGCCTTCAGAAATGTGAGTGTATGTATGTCTTTTTGTGCAGATGCAGCTGTGAGCAAATTAATTATTTCTGAGAAGTCTATAGGCTTCTAATGCAATGTGTCAGGACTGCCTGGCTTGGTGCATGCTACTTTGTTAGAGGAACTAATAAATTCAGGTGGCTGTGTTATTTTATGACATAGCAGTTTTCACTAGTGATATGATGGTCATCTACACGGTGTTTCTTATCCAAAGAAATAAATGTGTCCCTCTGCTCATAAATGTGATGCTGAAGAGTTTATGGGATAGTATCTGTATTAAACTTCCCACACATGAGAAGAAGTGTATCTGAAGTGTAAGTTTTGCCTCCCCCAGCACCTTTCTGACTTATTTAAATAACCGAAGAAGATTGATCTTGAAACTGTTGAGTTTGAAATACAAATGGCATTGTACATTTTTGTGTTAGATCACCTTTTATCCTGTGACTATGAGAATAGTTTCCAGTGGAAATGCTCTTTATTTACTTCCAAAAATACTCGGGGGGGGTGGTGGTGGTGGTGGAATGAACTGTAAGCAGGCTTTTGCATCTCAAGGAGACAGTGCAGACTGTTAAGACAGCACGGCTTTTGATAGGAGCAGTGGGAGCAGGCTACATAAATGAACATGACAGAAGGCAAAAGAGAAACTCACCAAACATTTGTGTGGTATAAATATGCGTCCTGTCACACAGTTGTATTCATGCGTACAACTCAATAACCCAATCCATCATTCCCACATTATTCATACATCAGTTTTTTTTTTCCTTTTCTTACTAATGCATAGCCTTGTTCTAGCTTATTTCTTGCCATCATTGCTTGTGTACATTTTCCTCTTTCCTGGCTGTATGAAGTTGGAGTAAATAATGATCCAGCAAGCTTAAAAATTCAATAGTGAAAGAGCCATGTTAATAACTTTAATTAACATCTGAAGTTTCAGAGAAAGAGATCTAGCCATGTGGTTAAAAATTTGTGGAAAATTCATACTAGTGCTTGGAAAGTGAAGATGCTAAAGGGAGGCTATTAAAGCCTGTGAAAAATATTTCATTTTCTAAGCAAGGACAACTGAAATCTATTCCATAAGGTCCTTCTTAATGCAAAAAGGAAATACTTTAGTTATGTTATACAGATCTAAGATGAAATGATAGTTTCCCTGCTTTTTAAAAAATAAGCAAGTGGTTTTAATGAGGATAAAGGAGAGGAACATCATTAAGGAAAATGGAGTCTCCTGTGAAGCCCTTACAGTCTGGAGTCACCAGTCCACCAGAAGTGGGAATTACAGGTGGGTTAATTGGGTTTGGCCAAATTGCAATGATTGCTGGCAGCTTAGGTTGGCTTCCCAGCTCAGCTCTTCTGCCTGGGGCCCCTCCTCTTGCAGCTCCTCCTTCCTTCTAATCTTCCTCTGACGGGGCAAGGTGCAGGTTGGTTTATTCACATCTTGGTGCTGAGTAATACTGCTGTGCCCAGACCTGTGCAGAATACCACAAGTTATGGTAGGGAGGCTAATGAGTGGTGTGAGAATAGGTAAAGGAGGGGAGGTAATGCAGGCCAAAGCATCAGGCTGTGGTCTTTGGAAGGCATTTGTCGTGTCAGGGTGCTGCAGTGATGCGGTGGTTGCCTGACATTATTTAGGAAGGGTCTTCTAGCCATCCTGCAGCTCTCAGAGTTGTTGTGGAAGTTACTGTCTGGCCATGCCTCCACTGTCAGAGCAGCCATCCACTAAGCTTTTAACGTCCTGTGATTCAATCCACTGGTTTCCATTTCTCCTCTGCTCTTGGTGGTGGGCACATTCTCAGTCTAGTAGGAGGCCTTTCTGTATGCTTTCCTCTCAGCTTCCCGGGGGGGTTTCTGTTTCTTTGTCATCCTGCGTAGGTGATGTGGAAGTGTGGGGAAAAGTGGGGTTTTATTAAACGTTTCCACTAGGGTGGGAGTTCTGGGCCATGCGCACCATCCTATGGTGTGCTGCTGCTCTATGGGTGTGCTGGGAGTGGGTCCTCTCTCAGTAAGAGCCATTACTGTGCACAGCTTCTCATCTTTCAGTAGGCAGGGCTGGATCCTGGTTGCTATCACTCCTCCTTCATCTCATGCCTGTGTTGGTAGTGTCTCTGTTCTTGCTGGGGGGCGATAGGTGGTGGAAGATATTGGGTGTGTTGGCTGCAGAGAGTCTTGGCAGCCTCTGAGGCCCTAAAACCCTCCATCTTATCTGCAAGGTATGGTCATGTTTGAAAGCTGGCAAGGTACTGGGACAAGCAAAGAGGCCTCTAGAGGAAACTTAATGATTTTCTCTTTACCTGTAGTACTGATCTTTTGCAGGTAGCAGTAAATTTTTTATTGTTGAGCATCAACCAGTTTTTGGGGACCGGCACACTTGCTGGGTTTGCCAAGCTAGCACTGCGAACGCCTGGAATGTATGTTGTGTAACAGATAAAATCTGTTGGATTATTGCTGAACAGCTCAGATTTAGCTTTGGGTTGTCCCCAGAATGAAGCTTCTCGGGTTTGTCCGGGTTGCTGATTGCTTCAGGTTCTAAAATTTCTTTGGGCGCAGTTCTGCCTCTTGCCAGCTGCTTGCAGGGTGAGTCTGGTCAGCCACGCTTCATTGCAGTCTTTGTGTTGGGCTTGGGACATGGACCAGCTCCTAAAGAAACTGCCCATTCCATCTTGTGAGTTTTTCCTATTACAATGATTTGGTGATGTCTCCCTTTCTTTATGTGGGAGGGAGGTCATAAAGGAGCCTTTTTTTTTTTTCTTTGCAGGTTTGCCATAGGGAGGTGGTGGTGTGCTTTAGGCTGTTCTGAGTTTGGTTTTTTTTTTTTTATTGGTGTGGATGCTCTGATGACTTTCCAGAGCTAAACAGGTGCCATGTAACTGCCAGTGTCAGCAAAGGACTGTCCTTTTGAAAAGCTTGTGATCTTATTTTTGTAACTGCTGCTCTCTGAGACAATTAAAGAAATTTCCATTTAACCAAACTGTTGAAACCATGTGGTTTTGGCATTTGAGGAATTTCCCCAGCAAGTCTGTTGATCTTGACCCTTCTCTGGGTTGTGCATGAATACCAGCATGGGCCCTCTCCTGTGCCTGGGGTTGAGCCCACAGTAAGTGAGGAAGGCCTCCTTCATCGTTCTAACTTCTTTTGGTGTAAAGGAGGAAGTGGTAGATAACAGTCTTCCTCTCTTACGCATCCTTCCACGCACATCTTTCTGGTGGCCAGCCGAACTGTCCCCTAGAAATGCTACTCTAACATGACTAATTTCCTGGCTTTTATTTTGAAAATGCAGTCACTGAAGTTGTGAAGATCAGCTGGGGCAAGTTCCAGCCTCTTCTGTGTATGAAATCCTAGAAAGCATACTTCAGGGAAGATGTGTTGGGGTTGTTTTGGGTGTTTGGTTTTTTTTGTGTGTAATTTTTTTCCCTTTTTTTGTTTGTTTTTGTGTCTTGAATGGAAGGGCAGTAGTGAATGTTGAGGATTTTAATAATTTAATTGGTGTACCTTGATTTCAAAATCAAGACAAAGTGCATTGGAAGCAGTAGATGCAAACTCTGCCAGGTATGAAGACTAACCAAGGCTGTAATTGTTAAAAATGTATACTGTTAATTGTAACGCCATAAAGCTACGAGTCTGATTGGCAAGATGATCTACCTGTGTAATAAACATTGCCATGTCTTCTCTCTGCTGTTTATACAAATATTATTGTTGGTAGTATTTTGTGGGCAGCACTATTTTTATGACTGTGCGTGTTAGACACAACTCTGTTGGTTAAAATTTCTTGATGAAATATTTTAGCTAATAGATGTACAAGCATGTGAATTTAGACAATTCTTTATGCATTTTCCCAGCTATAAAAGTGTCCAAGTTAAGGAAAATGTTAACTTTTCTCAGCAAGTACGTACTATTCTAGGGAGAATATTTCATGTTTTCTTGTGTTGCATTATTTTTTTCTTTTCCCTTTGGGCTATGGCTGTGTTTTAAAGAAGAATGCAAACTGAATAAAAGTTCTTGCTTGAAGGATTGGTGATTTGGTAATGTCAGGTCTGATACTTGTATTGCTTATTGTATGCCACTTTTTTAAAACCAAACACTCTAATATGCATTTCATGTATATAAACAGCTGCAGATGTAAAATACAAAGCAGTAGAACAACAAAAGTAAGCTTTAATTGTAGTAGGTGCACTGAATTAACTGAGGTGTCTGGGGAAGTGGATTTAGAGAAGAATTAAGACAGGTCCCTCCTTTATCCAAGCAATTTTAAAGTCAGAAATAAGCTAGAAGCAAATTTTCAAGGCTTGTATAGTTTCAGTGAAAAACATTTTTACCAGATTTTGCATTTATAGATGGAGCTATAAATAAATGCAGCATAATTTTACTGAGCCCTGTGGAGTTTCTGCAGACCAGCAGCCCAATGGCTCTGGAGCCTGGCCTCACTTCCTCCTCAGCTGGAAAAGCCAACCCAGTTCTTAAAAGCAGTGGGGAAACTGGCTGAGCATTAATCTTAGATAACTGGGTCCTTGTTTTGTTGTGTTTGTGCTGTGGGGTTTTTTGTGTATGGGGGTTGTTTTTGTTTGTTTGCTTGTGGTTTTTTTTTTGTGTGTGTTTGTTAATGTGTGTTGGATTCTGACTTTGTTGTTTTGCTTCTCTTTTTAATAAAAATCTTTTTCAGACAGATTGTTTCCTAGGAATGCTGGGAGAAATGGTTAACTAAGGAATTTTCTGTTACCAGTCATAGTCGTGGTATTGGACTCCAAAAAAAAAAAAAAGTGAAATGCAGACACCCCCCATCACCTCCTAAGCCTGCCAAGCCCTGCAGGCAGCCTCTGCTCTCCTGTGGCCACCCCAGTCTGAGCACCCCTGAGGGGAGTCTGGAGCAGAAAAACTTTAGCGGTTTGGTAAAAGAAGTAAGGGGGAAAGTAAAGTTCCCATTGTTTCAGTGTGGGAACCAAGAGAGAAGCAACAGGGTTTCGCTGTATGTTAGTCTAAAAGCAGGGTTAGGAACTTCCTTAGGAACTCAGGGTTTTTTTGCAGGGAACTGCTTTTAGATTGCCTGGCTCTTTAGGAATCAGTTGATACAATTGAATCTCTTGGAAAAGTGAGTCAGTCAGTTATCTAAGATAATATTTTTGTTAAAGCCTTGCCCCAGTGTAAATAGGTTTAAAAAACCAAAACAACAACAAAAACAAACACATAAAAAACCAAAACCAACAAAACCCCAAACAAATAACAAAACCCACCAAACCAGCCAAACAAAAAACCACAAAACCCAAACCCCCACGAAAAACCCAACTAAACAACCCCGAACCAAAAACAGACCACTTTTTTTTTTTTCCTTTAAAATTGTCTCAAAGATCTGACAGCAAGCTGTGAAATGGTTGTGACACTCACTATCTTGACTTAAGCCCGTGTGAAGACTCTACTCCAGAGAGTGCAATCATGCGATAAGCAGACTAGTCAAACATGTCTTAATTGCTACATGCTCGATTTAGATGCTTTCTGGGGCCTTCTCGTAGGAGGGGTTTGTAGGATAGGGACCACAAGTTAGCTTCTCCATACGCTGCTGGTGACCCTTGGCTGAACATGGTAAAGAAAAAACCACAAGAATAGCATGTATGCTCATAGAGACAGAACAAATAGGAGGGCACTTTACTGTTTAACTCTATCAGTGCAGGTTTTATTGAATTGCTGTTAAAAGAGGCTTGGTGAAATGTAAAATGGGCTTGTCCCAGCTTCCTCTGATGATCCCAGTACTGAAATGCTGTGGTGCCAGTGCTGTGTTTCTTGGGTTAAGTAAAGCAGGACAGCAGGAAGTGGGGATGTAAACTGTGCTTACTTCTCAGAGGCAGCAGGAAAATAATGATGTCACCCTTTCTTTAAACTTTGAGCAATCTTACATTTATGTAGCTGTTTTCATCATATCTGTTCTGTGAAGAAAAATGTGTATGTTCTGTTGTGCTTTATGTGGTCATGTTCTTAACTTTTTACAGTGGTGGTTTATACAGACATGGTAACTCCTTTGGAATGGTGTTTTGGGTGTGTTTTTTGTTGCAGACCTGATCAGTTGTGAGGGGATGCGAATTACAAATTTTAATAACAAGTACAGGCAGTAACTTTTTCTTCTCTCTGTTGATTTAAATATCTCCTCCTTTCTTTTATTTCTTTTTATGTGAAGTCTGTGCATGTTATCAACTGAAATCATAGTGTATAAGACAGTTGTAATTCAGCATTTTGTGTAGTAATACATTTCAGGGGAAAAAAAAGTGAAACTTCATTGAAAGGGTTTTTTTTTTAAAAAAAAGCTTCTAAAGTTCTGGCTCTGCAATCCTCTTGTTTTTTCTTCTGAAATTTTTACTTGTTGGTTTAATTATTTTTAAGAGATTCTGCTGCTTTCAGGAAAAAAAAATATGCCCAATGAATATTATGGGATAATACAGAAGCCTTTGTAGGACATGCAGCGACCTACCTAAGAAACCCAAGAGAGATAATTACAACCTTTCTTAGTCTACATGTAAATGTACGTTAGAAACATTTTTCCAAGAAAAAATGTGAAACAGTTACATTTTGGAATCTATATCTATATGGAAAATGGACTGTAAAAGAGATGCCTATTTCAGGATTTTTTTTATGAGTTCCAGATTAAATAAAAAATAAAATTATAGCATAGTAAATTATTAGGCACTTTCACTAGAGTGCAAGGAAGATTTATGGTGTAATGAAATATTTCTGCAGTGCAATTTAGAACTTGACAAATCTGGCTTTATAGGGCTGAATAATAAGGGATACCTCATTACTTGAAGGGAAAACTTTTTTATTGTTGTTTTTGGCACTATGATCTCCTCTTTGGTTAGGCTGTGCTCTGTAGGAGCTGCTTTGGGCGAGCTGTCTCAGCTGATCTTTTTCCAAGGGATCCATGCAGAATGAAGTAATAATTAAGGATCACATCCTGGCAAGGCTTGCTTTCTTACCACATGTGGTCACTGATTTCAAGTTGAATGCTTTCAGTCCTCATTGCTCCTCTGGGTCAGAAATTTAGGTCTTCTTAAAAGCACAGACTTCTACTTTATTGTCAGATATTTCTTACTGATAGTGTATATCAGATACTGTATATACAGTATTAGTAGCCACACAAAATTTAGCTACACCAAAATTACACGTATACTGCTTTTTTCTTTTTTTAAATAAATTCTTTTCCTTCCTTCTGCGTACAGACCTTTTGATTGCTTCTCATTTTAAAGTCAAAGCATGCCCTTGTGCAGTGTATTTAGAGTAGGACCTGGCATTACGGCTTGCAGTGGACAATAGGGAACGTCAGAAAAAAAAACCCATTTGCTCAGTTTAGGAAGTCTGCCCAAAATTTTGGGTAGCAAAATACCTCTTTGGCCATCTTTTGAGACTGCTTCTGGTATTCTTACATTGCTATTCTTGGTTGGGAGACAAAACTGGAAACAAACTAAGTTTGTGAGTTTGACTAAACTGAGGAGTGAATTTTGAGTGGAAATAGTATTTCTTTATAGGGCAGTGAGTTTCTTGTGCACAGGGATTCCATTTCCCTCGCTGGCCTGCCATGCAAAGTGATTATCTTAAGCAAGTTACATACACTTGTAACTACAACCATATATGTGCACGTGACAAGAAAACAAAAACTCAGAGTTTGAGCTCATCCAATAAATATCTTGGGAACCTTTTCTTCTTTTTCCTGGGAGAGAGAAGTTTCAACTTCTCCCAGTGCTGTCTGTGTGTTACCTGGCCCTGTGGCTCCACGAACGCTCTTTCTGATGCGTCGCACCTACCACACTGGAGGAGTAAGGTATTGCCCGATGGCTTGTGTCATTAGGTGTATATAACAGCTGGAGTGTTTACATTCAGGAGAATCTTCTGTTGAATACTTAGTGACTTACTGGTAAGCACAGCTTTAAACATTTAAAGAGAGTCCCAGTTTGGTGTGTGCTGAATGCGCACAATGTTCTTAGCTTCAACTATAAACCATTTGCTGAGTTTTAGTGGCTCTCATGTTTAGTCTTTGCCCCCCACCCTGTTTAGACATCAGTAGCCAACTGTTTTGCCTCTGTATGTAGCCTGAAGTTGCACTTTTTTTCTGATGTAGTCATTGAATCAAATTATTTATAAAATAAGGACATCCTTTTGTACTTCATGTATAAACAGTCTTAAATATGTGCACAGGCAGAGGGATTCCTGTCTGTTCATCCGCAGTTTTAAGTCCAAATATTAATAAATAATAACATTAAATAGCAGGGGTTTTCCCTCCTCAGTCTTCATTTAAGTTTTCCCTTTAAGGCTCAAGATTCTTTCTGTAGATTACCTAGAGAAAAGCTTTTGCTGTGCCCTTGATCAAGTTACTGGTTGCACTGTGTCTTTGCTACTATGGTTTATCATGGGTTAGGGCAGGCATGTGAACTCTTTTGGGGTGGTTCTTACTGGGCAGGTATTAGTGTAGTCGAAACTATGTCTGCTCTTGCTGGTGTGTGCATTGAGGGTGGGATCTGCTATCTTCAAGCAATATGGTGATTCTAGGTCTGTTAATTTTGGAATTAATGGTGAGAGACAGAAGCCTGCTGCCAGCCCACTAAGGTGCTATTTAATTTTTTTTTTGGAGTTGCAGTTTGCTTTTTTGTAAGACATCTCAACAAAGCATTTCTCTTGCAGCAGAAATTTGAGGGTGTTGGGGAAAGACCCTCAAGATCAAAGGTGGCTGGTGTTGCCTCAGGCCCCTGCAGCAGGGAGATGCTCCTTGCTGTCTCTGCTGCATCTTTCTGGGAGGCGTCTGTCGGAGTAGCTGCCTTCAGCTAGAGGGGAATGTGGGGAAGGCAAGAAGTGGGGTGCTGTAAAATAGGGCTGAGAAGGGTGCATCTTACATAGATTGAAAGGTACCAACTGCTGCTAGGGAAAATTAATTTGTATGTGTTTGCTTTAGCTTTCCAGCTTTTTTGTGTGTGTGGCTTTTGGTTTTATTTATTTATTTATTTTAACAAAACTTCAAACATACAGTGTTTGGACTAGATGACCTTTAGAGGTTCCTTCCAACCCAAGGCATTCTATTCTATGATATTCTTAGCCAATGACAGCCAGGTTTGCAAATCAAAACCAAATCGGAGCATAGCACTACACTTGAGTTGTGCTAATCTAAGGCGAGCTTCTGTTTCCTGCATAGAGCTTCTCCCCCATGCTCTCGTTTGGCACATGTACAGTACTGTGTGCTGACAGACACCTTTGAGACACAGATCAGTTAAAAAAGTTTGTGTGTGGTGGCAACTGCTCTGGGCTTGGTATTTCATGTGTATTGGCTACCTCCTCATTTTCAGGAAGCAGATACTTGGAGTCATGTAGACTGGAGAAGAGACCTACAAGAAAGCTGGGGAGGGACTTTTTATAAGGGCTTGTAGTGATAGGATGAGGGTATATTTTAGATATTATGAAGAAATTCTTTACAGTGAGGGTGGTGAGACACTGGAACAGGTTTCACAGAGAAGCTGTGGATGGTCCCTCGCTGGAAGTGTTCAAGGCCAGGTTGGCCAAGGCTTTGAGCAACCTCGTCTGTTGGAAGGTGTCCCTGCCCACGGTAGGGGGGTTGGAACTAGATCATCTTTAAGGTCCCTTCCAACCAAAACCATTCTATGACATTTGTGAATTAACATCCATAAT
Source organism: Megaceryle torquata (assembly GCA_024611175.1). Lineage (NCBI taxonomy): Eukaryota > Metazoa > Chordata > Aves > Coraciiformes > Cerylidae > Megaceryle > Megaceryle torquata. The sequence continues at coordinate 25,903 of JANIJG010011888.1, read as the reverse complement.
GGAGTGGTCTTGGGTCCTTTTTACGTGTTTCGATGATCAGGGAAAAAAATGTAATCTATCAGTAAAAGCAATGCCCATAAGAAGTCATACACTGCAAGCAGTGTGTGAGGAGAATACTTTAGGTAGTGAATATGTTGAACTGATAAAATCCTGAGTAGTCCAGCTCTGCAGTTTCCATAAAAGCAGCTTCTTAAAGACCCTGTTGTCTTATCTTCCATCAGCTACTCAGTGACTGACTTTCACTTTCTTTACAGTAGGAGTAACAATAGAGAAGAGAATTTTCCATCAGTTCTTTTTCTCCATTTTTTCCAGACAGTTTGGCCTCCACAAATTGTACAGTCTCCCATTTCTCTGCGTGGGAGAGTACAGACTGCTTCTGGAGGCAAGGAGGAGAGATTAACATTCATCTGTTCTCTCCTCTCTCTTTTCCATCCTGTGGGCATGGGAGTCTTACAAATGTGCCATTCCTTAGGGGAGCACTTCAACTCATTGCGCTGATGAGAAGACACATGGGTGAGGTGGTGCAAGTTTCATGTTGCTGGTTAAATAGATACATGAAAGAGCCTAGTGCAGTGGCTCCCTAGAAGAAGTCAGAGAGGAAGATGGAAGGACTGACATAAGCTTTAGATCACTGACTTGCTGAGAGAAGTCCTTTTCCAAGGTCTATGCACGTTGAAGGCTTAATGCTAAGTCTGCCTTCTCACTGTGGTCTTTCATGAAAAGTGGTATGAGTCTATTTTGCAAGAGCTCTGTTCTGAGCAGAAACATGTACTTCTCTGATTCTTACTCCATGTTTTAATGTTGCTTGCATAGCCAGGAAACCTAATGGGGATTATGGGGAAGCAACCAAAAGAGCTCTCTGCTGGCACGGAAGCTAAAGCTGAGGTTGTACATGCATGTACAATCGAAACAGTGGTTGACAACATTCAAATGCAGGATCAGGGCGTTTAATTTCACTTTGTGGTATTGGCAAGAACAGGAAAGGTCTTGCAAACACGTTTCCGAATCACCCCCCTACAAGGGGAGCTCTCGGCCAGCGCAGCCCCTTTGGTTTTCATTTACACTTCACAGGATATGGGTACTGAGGTGAGTACACACCATGAAGGGTGATGTATCTGCTTATGCCTGCTTTCTTCTGGTGTGACCACCAGCCTCAGGCTGTCTGCCCAGAAACAGCAATCACTTAATTGTCTCTAGTGTCTTCTGATGCTACCAGACTATAGAGGATCTCTCTCAACAGCTAGGCATTTTTTCTCCTCACTGACTCTCATCCTAATGGGAAGTGGTTGACAGTTAGCCCTTACTAATGTGAGAGGTTTGTTCTCAGTGAGCTAAAATTAGGAGGTCTCAATTCTTCTTTGATTAGTAGCCCCTGTAGAAATATGGTAGTGGGCCTCTTCCCATTGTTTCTAGCACTAGCCACTGCCTAGTGGGATGTGATGATCCCACTGCCATGGTGGCCTCGAGGTGATGGAGCTGCAAGTGTGGAGGGTAGTTAAAAGTATTGCAGAATCTGGGAAGTGTTATTAGAGCACAACCACCATCTTGCACGAAGCAATGAAAAAGTTCAAATGCAATATTTTTGGAAAGATACACTGAGGATTTTACTCATTCTAGCATGTGCATTGCTGACAGTGGCAATCGGGAATTTTGACGGAGCTGCTCGTTGAACTTCAGGAATGATGTTGCTAACAGGCATCAAGTGCGGTGAGGTCAGTACAAGAGGAACAAAACCTCCCATTCAGATAAAAGCAGGAGAAGGGAAACATTGCCACGTGTGGGACTGGTTCAGGCTAAACTGGTCTGTGCAGTAGTTTCTGCAGCTCTTCAGAAACAGCTCAACATGGGGTTGAGCTTTCCAGCTCAGACAAGTCTACGTTCACGTTCCAGTCAGGCTTTGGGAAGCAGGAACAGCACCATCTGTGTCCCACTTCATTTGAAAAAGAAAATTAAAAAAGAAATTTAAAAAATCTTGAATGGCAGCCATCTGCTGATAGCGCATCCAAACTTTATCCCTGTATCTGGGGGTAGAGGAGGGAGATGATTTCTGCAAGGAGAGGTAGAAGATCCACTGATCAAAGTGGAAGAGCTTCCTGAACCTGAGGGTGCTTCTGGACCCAGAAGCCACCAGGGGAGCATGCACAGTATGGCTTGGATCTCTGTCCAGCCACCTGCTGTACTACCAAAACAGTCCTGCCTAGAGAGGGACTCGAGTCCTACCCTTCTGACACAGTCGACAACACTTGGTTTATGGATTATTAAGAGGAGATTAGAGCATTTCTGTGAAGTGGAGGCAGAGGATGGGGTGGTTAGGAGCCACCATATTGATGGCTGAGGCAAAAAGATAGTAACTGCTTTTTCCTTGTAGCCTGGTCATTGGGCATAGTGTTTTGGAAACAGATTAGGTTCTTTTTCTACAAGTTGGCTATTAAAATAGGGTCCAGTATCTCTATGGGAACTAATGTGAACTGTCAGCCAGACACAGGAAATGAGCAGACTCATTTTTCTTAAATTCTTTTCGTCCCAGACTTGCTCCAGCAAATGCCAACTAAGTTTTGATTTGCTTATGAAGGTGTTTTTTCTGAAGTCAATGCATCACTTTCCTATGTTGTATTTCTTTCTTCCTTTCTATTAAAAAAAGTTGACTGCTGCTTCTGTCCTGATAGCTCTGAGTGTGAACACAAGCAAGGCAATAGAGAGTTAAAAAAAATATCCATTAATTAAAATATTTACATTGGAAGCTGCAAAACATTTACTCTGAGTAAAACAAACTTCCCCATTGTTCTTGTATGATTGCTGCAGTTTCTCTGAAAATAGCCAGGAAGAGGTTGTGTTCTGAGGAATTTTACTGGATTGGCTGGGGAAAAGGAGGGTAGGGTACTCGTGGGCTTTTAGTCAGTGGCTGTCTTTTGTTCAAATCTTTGTCACATCTACAAAAGATCTCCTCTTTGTAAAGAGGAAAAAAAAAATCCAAAAAGAATCCAAAGAAAACCCCATAGCGGTGGAAGTATGTTGTCATATTCCTCTGGCAACACCAAAACCCAAATGTTTATCAGTAGATGATGTGAAAACAATATTCACTGCATGAAGGGTTTATTTTTAGCACTTAACGTACACTTATGTATGCTTAAACAGGAAAGAGAGAGGCATCCTAGAGCAGGCAGTTTGGACCCTGGCTCCCAGGCAGCCTTTCTAGCTGGGGACCTGTGCACCACTGTCCCCATTTTGCTGGTGGTGGAACAGCAGTGCAGCAAAGGATGTCACCTTTCCACGGCGCTGAGCACTTGTGCTTCCTCCTGAGGTCTGTTGGCACAGTGGCTGCTTGGTGTCCAAGGAAAATAATGCAAGGGTGCAAATTGGAGATGTCCAACTTCTAAACCATGATGTTTTATTTGCATCTAATTTTGTATTTTTGGCACAGGGATACTGTCAGTAGCATTGCTACAGGAAAAGTGAGCAAATGAGAACTATTCACTTCAAATCCTTCCCCCCATTTAACTGGGTTAAAAAAAAATGAAGGGTGTTTTTTTTGTGTGTTTTGCTTTTCTTAATAGTTTTTGCATACAGTGTGCCATTTCACTTTTACAGTTTTCTGGCCTTTTTCATCCTGGCACTGGACTAACAAGCTTCTAGGGCATGTGGGCAGGACACTAAAAATGCTAAAGGAGTGTGTGGGGGGGTTGGTTTGTTTGATTTTTTTATTATTATTTTCTTTTTTTTTTTTTTAAGATCCTCAATTCACATTTCTCACTCCAAGCAGACACTTAACGCTTCTCAAGTTGCCAGACAGGAGGTCTCTTCTGTCCTAGTGACTCACAGACTGACTGGATTGCAGGTCATGTCTCCTTTTCTTAATAGTGCCATGAAAAAGTGTTTGTTCAAGCCCAAGTCTATCGTGACTGTAAATTTTATTGACAGTTCCAAGGTTGCAGTTTTGTTGGTTAGGTGTGCAGGATTCTTCCGATCCTGGGTATTCCAGGCTGCATCATGTTTACCTATATTACAAAAACATCTTTGTTACGCTGAAAGATTGGTTTGTAAAGGTGTTAAATTAAATGTACTTGTTCAGGAAGGCGTCATTTAAAGTCATCCGTGAGAGCTTTGTTCCATCTGTTTCTTGCACGCTTTACTGTATTTAAGAAGGGCTATATGCTGACAGTTTCTTGGACTGGAGACAAAAGGTGCTGCATACCCAGGTTTGATACACTGGTGGAAAATTGTCTCCGATGTATAACACCACTGTGATTATTTCTAGCCATTACCACTCATCTCATTTTACAACCATTCACATTATGTAATTTGATGCTCATCTAATTTAATGAGAGGATGCTGCAGACTTATTTATGACTCGGCAGGGCAACCTGTATGCTTTGGCCACCTCTGTCATCCTTGCTGAAGGAGGAAGAGCATTTTTCTTACAGAACATGTTACAACATCTTTAATACTTTTATATCCAGGTTTCCCAGATTGCTGCAGACGGGTGGGAAACTTGCCTGAGGTGTAGATTATACTGGAATGGCAGCAGAAGTTTGAACTTTTTTTTTCTTGAACTTCTTCTTAGCTGTAGGGTTATCAGGAGGTATTAATGGACTTTTCCTTTTGTTACAGATGGAATTTTATTACTTGCTGGATCCTAAATAGGACGAGGAGATGTGTGTGATAAGGTAAGAGAGAGGGTAAGATAAAAATATTCCTACACAAAACAGTCTCACTGCTTTGTTGTTTGAGCTGAAGACAACTGTTTCTCTGGCAGAAGCCTGCAAATAATCGAGGTATTTATTTTTAAGGTACATCTGCCTCTGACCCTCTGAGCAGAGGCCATCTCTGTTCTGTACAGATTCTGTCCTAGTCCTTTCTCCTGGTGAACTGATGTACAAAGTCCAGAATAAGAAAGAAATGTATGACTTTCCAGGCGTGGGACAGCACTTAGTTGTACTCGTTCAGCTGATAGTTTTCCTAAGACATTCCTTCTCAAGTATTTTATGTGTACTTTATAGTGTGTGTATATATATTGTTTAATTTCAGGTAGTGTTATTTTGTGCAAAGTGGATATTGATAAATTGGTGTGCTGTAATGTGGGTAGCTCTTGTGATACAGCAGCTGGCTTCTGCTGTACTGGCTGTCCTAGGGTGAACTTGCTCTCCCTTTTCCTCAGAAAATAACCGCTGAGGAGGCTCTCTTTCTAGCAAGTTCTGCAGCTTGAGGCCACACCACCTCTCACCATGGCTTTATTGCCAGCTCCAGGCACATACAAATCATGAGCCAATCCTTAGCAGTCGCAGGACTGGCTTTAAAATTACATTCCGTGAGGAAGTGGTATGTTCCACTGGCTGTCTTCTTTTGCCTCTAGAAGAAAATACTCCCTTGTCATTTTGTGTGATACTTTCTAAGGGTTGAAATTAATTCTGAGCTATGAATGTGTGTATCTCATTACCCTTTCTTTGAGAGGGCTTCATTTATCCCTTCCCCAGCAGCCTGGGCTGGAGAAATGCCACTGTCCCACTCTCAGTCTTTCTGTGTTACAAGGCTTGGTAGTCCTGCTCATATTCTGTCTCAAGGCTGCGGTTGTCAGGTGTCCCTCATTCTCTGAACTATCCATTACTATTATGGCATCAGTGTTTTGTTTTTTTTTTTTTTTTTAACCTTCTACTCCCTTTCTGCATTCCCAATTCCCCTTTATGTTTAGGTTTCCATCCATCCAGACAGACTTACAGGTCCTGCCTCCAAATGTGGTCTTGGGTCCTGTCTGTGCCTCCTGTTCATGTTTTCCCTTGGTTTCTTACAGTTTTCATGGATATTTCCTGACCTGTTCCATACTGTTTCTTCTGGGGAAGCACTTCTGAAGGACTAACATGTTTCTTTCTGCCATTGCAATTAAAGGGATTGCTATCTTTTAGTTCCATTTAAAGCAATGTGAGATGGTCCAGTCCGTGCAGGGAGTAATCTTATTTTAATCCTAGCTATAGTGACTTCCTTGTAATGGCTGACTTTTGGCATCCATCCTATTGATTACATGATGGGGGTGAATAAAAAAAAAAAAAAAAAGAATAGCTCTTTTAATATACTGAAGCCTAATGATGAAATTATGAGACTTGGTGAGCTTGCAGCAATGTTGATAGGTGCCAGACCTCTCACCCAGTATTTTCTTTTCCTTCCCCTGTATTTCCCTGTGCCTTTATCTTACTTCCTTTCAGCGAACCCAAGGGCCCTTGCGAACTGCAAGTCAAGTTTCACGTGAGGTCTGCCCAATAGCTCGGATCATAAATATAAAATTATTCTATAAGGCCTCATCTATTTTCAGAGGTACATTTATGAGATAAAAATTACTTTGATCGCTGAAATGGCGTTGTCATTTTTTGGAAGGAAATGACAAGGAAGTAACTGTTATCAGGCCTATTTTCACCCGCCGTTAGTGTAAACCTGATGAATTGCAGCTTCAAGGTCTCTTGCCTTAATGATTCCAAATTAGGTTGCCAATTAATATTGATTATCTGTAAAGCAGTAAGTTGATGTATATTCTATTATTAATAGCTCTTAATGCACTTTGTAATAGCAATCTGTTTTGCAAACATTTTTCTGGTTGTTCTTTTTTAGTCAATCTTGGCAGTGAAAACTGGTTTAATACATGCAGAACTCCACTAACTCGTTGAAGTATCTGTGTTGGTTTTTTTTTTTCATTTCAGGTGTGTCTTTGTTGTCGCATTTTACTGGGAGTAAGACTTGATTTTGATGAGACTAAACTGAGGCAAAGTCCAGGAATAATTTTCATCTCAACTGGTAGATTGTGTTTTCTTCTCGTGTTAGTGCATATTAGTGCAAAACTCTTGTGTCAATGGTAGATCAGTTTTAATAACTTTCTTTTGACATTGCCTATGAATATTTTTGTCTCCACAGAAGCCATCTTAGAAAAACTTTCAAAGTAAGAGAACTAATTTGAATAAACCAGGGATAGGTAATTTGAGTTTCTTTTCTTGTGTTATTTAGCTGTTTTGTCACAGTATGTGGAAAGTACCTGGAAAGCACAGGAAGAAAAATGGGAAATCTCTCATGCATAAGGAAAAGCCTCTAGATAAAAGTTTGAGGGGGGAGAAAATACCTGTGTAGACATCGAGGTAAATGTTTTTTCCTTTTTTTCTTCTGGAAAATTTGAATATTTGCACAATGCAGTGTTGCAAGTTGTAAATGCTTAACACTTCTAAAAGAATAAATTACTTCAGTGACTGAATGTGCTGAACTGTCATCTTCAAAGGATTAAATGAGTTGGAAGGAAGTTCTGGAGAACTCGGTATAGGCAGGTACCAGGCAGAATACCAGAAAGGAGGGGGAATACAGTCAACTAATATAACAGAGGCCTAGGTGTAAGCTTATATATAAATTAAGAGTAATCATGTTATAAAAAGATCATTTCTTTGGTTCTGCTTTTAATGTAAAAGTGGAATACTCACTTCCTCCTCCTCATCTCTGTCACACAGGGTTTCCCAAGCTGCTTGTTGTAAGATTTGTGCTTCTATAAAAATGGAGATGGAAAATTAACTTTTTTTCATAAGGGTCATTTGCAAAGTATTAAAAAGGTCACCCTTTTGCTGTAGAATATCCTTGTTGTGAGCTGTCTGGTTCTGGAAGACATAAATAACTTTAAACTTGACTAAGCAATTAAAAGAAACTGAAATCAGTACTGTAAAATGCACATTAAAGCTATAGGGCTAAGATGGAAAGAGCCATTTCAGCTTTTGCTTGAGAAGTTAACTCATCTGAAGTTCCCCTCAGAGTACTTAAGAGTACAAACAAGATGGAGTGTAGTTTAGTGTTGCAGTCTCCAGGATGCATGTTATTCATCTTTCATACAACTCAGTGAGCCAGGGCAGGGCACAAAACCTGCCAAAACTACTAACTTCTCCTTGGGGTATTTTTCTGACCCAAGTTCTTTGGGCTCCAGCAGGCATGCAGACACAAGGGAGCATCAGGGCAGACCCTGAGGGTTGCAGCTGCCCCTGTGGGGTGGGCACCTGCCAGAGCAGGTCCCTGCTGCTGCTCATCATCGTTGAGCCCACCACCTTGTCTGGGCGCACCCTTCCTTTTTCCTCCTTTGATGGTGGTAGTGTGACTGGAGCTCAGAGGTATGGTGTGAGGAGCAGGTGACCCTCTACCTGGTGAGTGTGCAGGGTACCAGCTCTGTGGCTGCGGGGCGGCTGGCAATTTCAGTGCTTGAAATAGCGCCAGCGGCCAGGAACTTCTAACTGCAGCTCTGCTAATGACTAGTGTTGTGGTTTTGGGCAACTCCCTTGGTTGTCTTTGAGTCAGCTCCCCTGTCAGTAAAAAGGGGGTGATACTCCTTTGTAACTTACTGTTGAAATGATTAATTATTGTGCTTCAGACATCAAGGTCCCGCCATGTATTATTACCATTTGTATGGAGAGGCCTCTCGGCTGTTGTTCAGAAACCCTGGCTCCAAGAACACAGCAGGTTGTGGGAGCTGTTTTGGGTTTTTTTCCTGTTATCTTATGAAACAGCTGAGATTGACTCTTAGTAGTTAAGTACTAACCACCACTACTGACCATTTGAATCTTGTCCCCCTCTCCTCCCTTTTGGGTGAGGAGACAGGGTGCTAGATCAAGTTAAAAGGAAAATTTTAGAGG
>JANIJG010011887.1:0-41153 GCA_024611175.1 Megaceryle torquata | reverse complement strand
GAGGGAGGGAGGGGAGGGGAGGGGAGGGGAGGGGAAGGGCACCGCACCGCCCCCGACCCCGGTTCCCGGCCGCCACCCTCTGGGCATCGGCCGGCCGCCCGCCCCGCAGCGCTCAAACCAATTCCCCTGCCCGAGCGCCGGCCTGAGGAAATTCATTAATCTGATTAAGTGCGGTTACAAAAGGTCACAGCTCTCAGGGGGTTGTTCCTTTTTTTTTTCACCTTAACTAAGCCCCCCCCTCCCCCCCGTCCCCCCATCCCTCCATCCCTCCCAAGCATTGGAAGACCTGGGCAGACTTTTTGGACAGAGGCGGCCATCCCGTAAGCGGAGACCCCCTCCAGCCTGGCGTCTTTCCAAAGTGGATGCCGCCAGCTTTCCTGCGGGTTTGCCGGCGGGACGCCCCGCTCCGCCGGGAAGCGGTCCAGTGAGGCGCTTGCACACGTGGCCGGGCGCGACGGAGGAACCTCCCTGCCTGAAATGTCAGCTCTCCTCTTAAACAGGCGCGATGGCAGCGGCCTTCCCTTGCCCGCATCGCCGGGACATGTCTGGAAGGAATTGGGCAAGGCGGGTGCTACCACCTGGGATGTGAACCCCGAGCAGAAGCTGATGAGGGCTGGTGGTGAAACGCCACTTCGGGCTGGGGAGGGGAGAGAAAAGTTGTGATAGCGGCCACAGAGATTAGTCAAGCTGCTGCTGTGTTACAGTGCTATTGCTCTCTCCTCGTGTATATACATACATATGGGTTTTTTCCCCTTTTTTTTTTTTTTTCCTCACTCTGAGGCTTAGGAAGGGAGCTGGCAGCGCTGCTGCCAAGGGCCCTGGCTGCTACTGCTGCATTGCAAGAGCTAATGGAGCGCTAAGACATGTTCAATTAAATTGAGCTATAACTGTTGACGATCGGTGCGGCAGCTGATCTGGAGTTGCTGCGTAGAGTAACACATGCTGCCGGGAGGCTGGAAATGCACAGTCACACAGAAAATGTATTTAAATAGAGGCTGCTGGTGATGCATGTGGGATCTGCTCACAGTGCTCAGGCTTTTCTTGTTTGTTTTTAATTTTTGGCAAGGGAAGCTGCTGACCAGGGGCAGGGAAGGAAATGAGACCTTATTTCTTAAAACTGTAGGTCAGGCAGTGCCCTGCTCAAAACAGTGGCTGGTCGCTTAGGTGCTGCCAGCTGCTGGCCCTGATGGCCTGGGAGATAATTCTGTATTTCAGAAAAAGCTGAAATCTCAGCCTGGAAATGTGTGTTGGGTCAGCCAGCTTTGGCTGACTTATGCATGTGTGTTTAGGGAGGGGAAAACTTTTTTTTTTTTTGTAACCTACTGGGAAGTTCTGTAGAGGGAAGGGAGCTGCAGGTGCTTTGTAGTCAGGCCTTGCTTGGTGCTATGCAGAGGCTGGCTGTGGGAACCCAGTTCTCTCTTTCCTACCTTCCAGCACCCCATCACCTCTTCTTCTACATTGTTCTAACCTGAGATGCCACCTTGTCACCATGGTAAAGTGCAAGCCTTGGATTGCAGGGGGACTCTCATCTGCAGCACCTCTGCAGACCAGGAGGACATAATAGATTTATTTTCCTTTGGCCGTGTAAAGAAATAAGGCTTTTATCAGACGCTGAGTGTGGCCTCAGTGCTGTCACGCCATGTGTCTGTGTGTTGGTTCATCCTAGAAGTTGTTTAGTGCCAAAAAACCAGCAAGGCTGAGTGCTTTACTGGTTTTGCTTCCTTAGGGCATGTTGGACTTTTGCTCAGGGCAAAGAGAGGTCTCCTGGACTGCTGGGAAGTTTGGAATCTGGGATGTTGGGAAGTTTGGATAATAAGAAAAAGCTGCAGTAATGAAAGCATCGGAGCACAGTGTTTCTGATGGCTCCTCTGCATGAGAAGGCCAAGTGAAATACCAGTTGTCCATCTTATTCTTGTCCTGGTGGTGGTGAAATAATTTATCTGAACAAGCTATTTTGGGGAATGAGTTTTCATACGGAGATATTTAATGATTTCCACTGTTTTGGTGAGTAGAGGATGATCCTGCCGTAGGAACTTCATGCAGGTAAATGTGCTCAGTGTTGGATATGAACTTGAAGTTTTTCAGTGTCCTGGCTAAGACTTTGTGCAGGTGGGAAATGTCTTCCCTATCAGTGAGCAGGCATATGTGCTCCTGCCCCTGTGCTTGCAAGGGGCGCACTGTGTCTTGCTCTCTGTGAGGAATTTTTCAGCCCTTCAAAGGGCGAAGGCAGCGAGGTCAGGAAATGCCAAAGCAGAGCTTCTTCGCTGCTGATGCTAACACGGTGTGTTGCTTCTTGCATTTATGCATCAGGAAGTTCCCAGAGGAAGACTTTTCCTTATCCCCCAAATGCCAAAGCCAGCCTGGTTTGATTTAAGCATGTATGGTAGCGTACGTCTTGCTGCTGTCTTTGTGCCGTCAGAGCAATAGGCTCTTCCCTGAACGAACTGTTGGGCTGGTCCATGCCAAGTCTCAGCCACAGGAGGAACTCTACTGGTAGAATTTGCCCCTTGGAGTTGGCAGCAGGTCTGCTAGGACTGGCCCCACACTGCAGGCTGTGGGGTATGAGAGTTCAGACAGGACCAAAGTTTCCCTTTGCCATGATAGCACTGCTAGGAGTAATTGCTGCCTGGTTGGTATCTCTTAATTTTGGATTCTCTTGGGAGTCCTTGGGAGCAGCATGGAGTTTCTCAGGTCCAGTGGTGGGAGCTTGTGAATGGCCCATGCAAGCATGTTGGGTGCTTTCACAAGCTTTGGCTGCTGCAACGGCTCTTCTAGCAGGTCTACAGCTCCTCTAGGTTAGTGCTCTGGCCTTTTTTTCTTGTGCTGGTTTTCTTTTGGAGGAGGTGGTTGGTTTTTTTCTGTTTAGCTAGGAAGGACTTTAACGCTAATCTGCACTGTTATCTCGCTCTGGCTGTAAAGCCTGTGGAGGCAAGGTACAGGCAGCTTTTACTGCAGTGGGGCTGGGTGAGGCTGCCTGCAAGGCAGAGGGAGCGTGGGGCTCAAACACCCTGCTTGTAACGGCTTTGCAGGGGGACAGCAGCGTGGAGTGAGAATGTAGGGCGGGCAGAGGGCTCCAGCACTGTGATGCCATGTTCATCACTGCCATCTCACCCACTGCACCGTCCTGCTCTCTGCATAATAATGCCGCCGTCCTCTTCATCCTTGGTGTGCTGGATGCCTCTGTAGCAGAGGGTTGGGTTTTTTCCTCTGTTTCTATCCTTTGTGGACTCCATCCATCTGCTTTTGGAGGTGGCAGTAGCAGCTGGTGGGGTTGGAAGTTTTTTTTTGCCAGTGCACGGTGATGCCCTTGCCCTAAGCTGGAGCAGCAAATCTTTATCTGAATATGAAGCCGTGGTACTGTAAGGTCAGGGAGTGTTTATTTTTTACAAGTGTGTCAGGGTTGTTGGGCAAGGAATGTGGGTTGCTTTGTTCTGCTCCTAAAACAGCTCCTGGGTGTTTTTGGTGTAGCCCTAAAACCAGCACAAGGTCATGGCTATGTGTTCTCCAGCCCTACTTCTTACTTACTGGCAGAAAGAGGAAATCCAGCCCTTTTCACCCTGCAGGTTAGGGGAGTAATCTGTCTGCCTCAGTAGGGACCATCCCAGAGTGGTGCTGCCTGGCTAGAAGCAAATGACTTGCCACCAGAAGTGCTGGGATAGAGTGGACTGAGGCCATTTAAATCTGAAATGGCCGGGGCAGACATAAAATAGCAATGCCTGCAGTGTCAGCTGGGATCTTGAGCAGTGCCCTGGGCTAGAAAATTGGCCCTGCCAGGAGAGGCTGGTTCCAGCTGGTGTTGGCAGACCTCCTGCCTCCTGGCTCTCTCCTGCTTCACCTGGGATGCTTGGAGAGGCAGGCGAGGAGAGCTCAGCTGCTGGTTAAAGAGTTCTTCCTGGGACAGGTGGGTATCTCTGGGGGAAGACAGACACATTGCAGCTCCTTCCAGTTCTGCACCCTCTGCTTGGGTGTTGGAGAAGAATTTGTCATTACACTGTCATCCCCTCACTGCACGAGTAGGCTTGAACTGTAGATTCGGCTGCAGGTTCACTGCTACAGCCGTTGGAAAGGAAAAGGCTTTGAGGTCTCTCCTGGTGAGCATTGAGGTTTTGAAAAGATGCTGATCTCTTTTTTTTTTTTTTTTTTTTTTGCCTCCTCCCTTTCCAGCCCCTCCCTCTCACCCTCCTCAACCCACAACCTCTTAAAGAGGAAATTATTTGATAGTGTTTACAGTTAAGAGTGGGGTTGGGAACTTGTGATAGCCGAGGACTTTCTGCATTTTCCCAGTTCTGTTTTGAGGCAGTGTGGTGAGAAAATGCAGCCTGGCACCTCCTGGAAAGTGTCCCTTGGCAGATTAACTGCCTGACTTCAACACCTGAGGGTTCATGAACCACCTCTGGCCCATGTGCAGGTGAGTCCCCAATGAGAGAAACATGTGAATGGGACAGCAGAGAGGAGCTTGGCTTTGAAACTCTGGACAGGGTTCAATTAACAATTAAGAAGACTGGAAATAGTGGTGCCTTTCTCCACATGCGGCTGCATCCTGCCTGCCAGATCTCAGAGCAGCCAGGACAGTGTTATGGGTGGAGAAGGTGAGCCTGGAGAGGAGCTGGTGGGAAGGACCCTGTGCTCAATTTGCCCACCAGCTAATAACAGGCAGAAAGAGAAGTGGCACATCCAGCGCTGCTGTTGAAAGTCTCACTTCTTCCTGCAGGCATCTGTTGGGGAGACAAGATAATTAATGACTTTTTTTTTTTTTTTTTCTCTTTAGCTTGAGCTTGTGATTTTTATTGGTATTTGCATCTCAAGGAAATGGTCATGACAGTTCTCCGTGTGGTGTACATGGAGGCGGCATCATTGCTGTGTTTCCTCTCTTCATTGTGAACTGGGAGCAGCTACCCAGCTGGACACCACTCCTGTGTGTGTGTGTGTGTGTCCTCCTTGCTGGTCTGGGCGGAAACCAGCAGTGCCACAGGGTGCAGGTGGCGAAGGGAGAAGTCCAGGGCTGCAGCAAAGCTGGGGAAAGCTCTCCTGTGCATGTTTTCCCCTTTCAGGGAGATGTTTTATTCTAAAGGTGAGAGCTGAATATGCATCTGGGTGCAATGAAAAGTCCTCCAAGGAGAGCTCAGATCTTGATCAACCTGTACCAAACAGTCTGAGAAGGGGCTCTTTTACTGTTGTGGGGAGACAGCATCATGCAATGGTTGTACAACACCATCCCATTGGCCATGTAATGGGTAGTTGCTCATGGCTGTTTCTGATCGCATCCCTGTTTTTTGGGGTTTTTTTCTGCTTCTTTGGTTCTTCTGAAGGTTGCTACAGCCAGTGACATTAGTCACGGCACTACGACTGGACCGATGTGCATAGGCAACATAGCAGAGGAGCATAAACTTGTGGATGTGTAGGCAGGTTGTCCTCACCAGAGTCATGTGAATCTTGAGCATTTGCCTTTTCAGTGCACGGTGCCATTTGGAAACAGATGTCCATATGAAACTTCCTGCTCAGAGAGGCTGTTGCATCTCTTCTTTACTCACCACTAACTGTTGTTCTGGTGTCTTGTAGGCACAGAAGAATAAGGCAGGATGGATGTGTATGACCCTCAGACGCTGGGTGTTATGGTCTTTGGAGGTTTTATGGTTATATCAGCGATTGGGATCTTTCTGGTGTCTACCTTCTCCATGAAGGAGACATCTTATGAGGAAGCCTTGGCCAAGCAACGCAAAGAGCTTGAGAAGACCCAGCAGCAGAAAACAGAGAAAAAGAAGAAAGAGAAACCTGTTGAGAAGAAAGGGAAAGCAAAGAAAAAGGAAGAGAAACCTAATGGAAAGATCCCAGAGCAGCAGCTGACTCAGGAAGTGACAGACTGTCCCAAGGATGTGGTTCTTGAGCCTGTTGTGGTGCCTGAGCCTGTGACTGTTGAGCCTCCAATTGCAGCGGTGTCAGTGACCCCACAGGAAAAGGAGAAACCTGCTCCATCACCTAAGGAGAAGAGGAAGAAGGAGAAGAAGGTGGCAAAGGTAGAGCCTGCTCCTAGCCCAGTACTGGCTTCACCTCCTGTCAGTGTCCCCAAAAGTTCTTCCGTCTTGGAGGTGATCCCCAAGGAGGTGCCTGTTGTGGCTGTGCCACCGGTTGGCACACAGCAAAGTGCTCCAGTCATCAGGTCCACTGCCACCAAGAAAACTGATACTCTTCCAGCCCCTGAGGAGCAGAAACATGATGGACCTGCCAAGAAGAAGGCTCCATCCAAGAAGAAGAACGAGCCAGGTAAGGCTAAATTTTTCTGCATATATCCCCGTGGAGTAAGCCAGCAGGGCATTTTGGTGCTGTTGAAATGGGCCTATCCCATCTGAAATCTCTTCATTCTTCTTCAGTGTTGGAAACAGGGCAGCTGTAGAAAGTCTGTCTCTGGTGAGATAGACCATGTGCACCAAGGGGACGGTGGGTTGAAAAAGCTTGTACTGGACTGTAGTTCTCTCTGGGTGGAGGAGAAGTTAAAGTCAAGAGTTTATTAATTTGTTTTCACTCTCTAATGTGTTGTTTCCTGCATCACAGGTACATCAGGTACTCCTGCTTGGTGCTTAGCTCCTTGGTCCAGCATGCAGATGTTGGAGAGTTACAAGTTCCTCTTGGATTTGCTGTTGTGTTGCAGGTCTCTGAGCAGATCTGCACACTTGAGTATGAACAGGAGGTGCATGTACCTCTCTTGGGATAGGGGGCAGCTGCCAAGGTGTTGGACATCTGGGTAGAAAGCCAAGTTAAGGTGTTTTCCCCTTCCACCCCTGATTATTAAAAGCACACTTGAGTGCTGCCACTCTTCTACAGGGAGGTGGGTCCCTGCTAGAGTTTCCTCCTTCTTCATCAAAGGTGAAAAACAGCCTATTGGAGGAGAGAGGATTGAGGGGATTTTGTACTGTGGGGGATTGATCATAGGATAGTGAGAGGGAAGTGACTTTGGATATGTCACAGGGAAGGAAAAACTTGCCTGTCATCATTCATGCCTCACTTGATTGACTCTGAGATGGAAGAGATTAAAGAAGGTGATCCTGAACTCTCCAGGGTGTAAATAGGTTTAGGGAGGGGAGAAACAGCTCTGTAGCTGGATTCTTGCCTCTCATTGTACTGATATGAACAGTTTGGGATTTATTTTGGTTAAGTGATAATTACAGGCAGTAAAAATGTGAGTGGCTTCAGACCTGTAGAAGTGTTCCCACGTGAATGTGTGGGAGAAGTCTCTCGGGTGTTCTCAGATATGTGAAAGGATTTTACTAAAGACCATCTACACATAGTGGTGAGGTTTGAAACTGTTTTAACAGTTGCTACTGGAGGGCATTGCAGTGATGATGTTGGGGAAACTGGAAGTAGTTGGTGTGTTGTGGTCACACAGGGATGCACTTCTCTAACACTGAGAAGCCTGGCCCTAAATCTGAGCTGTAACAACCGAGGGAATGTGGATGGGAGATGAACTGTTAGCAAGGGTGAAGTGGGGAGTTCTTTTGGCTGCTCCAAACATCTCCACTCCTTTGAGTATGAAGTGTGGATCTTGCATGTCTTAAAAGCCAAAAGTGAAGTCTTAGCTGCTCCTGTGGGATTTTTCAGAGGAAAGCTCTCATCAGTAGTTGCACCATGGAGCTGGTTTGACCGAGCAATTTGACCAAGGTATTGTGGGTAGCCTTTCATCAGCTGTGGTCTCTTTTCAGAGGCAGAAGCGAAAAAATATCCTGCAGCACAAATTAAAATGTGTGTTCAAAGACACGTGCTCAGCACTGAAACAGATAGCAAACCTGACAAGAGTGGCTCGGGGGTATTTTTTTCTTGTGTGGTTATTTTTTAGCCTCCTGCATCACACAAAAACTTGCTTGCAAATGGTCAGGGTGTGCTCAGGTCCCAGGCTGTTCTCTGTCATAGCGGGAGCCACGCTTTCTCATGAAACACTTATGGGTACCTGATCTGGGCTGCAGCCTCTCAGGTCTGGGGCTCCATGCAAGGACCATCCATGTCTCCTCTGTTCCTTTGGGTTTGAGAAGCAGATCTTCAGGCCACTCTGCCCTGCTGTGCTTTTCATGGCAGCTTTGCTACATGTCTGCTTCTTGTTTCTCTGTTTCCTTTGGTGATGAGCAAGGTTCCAACTCTGCAGATGGGCTTGGCAGGCTGCCCCACCTCTGTTTGCCAGCTGCAAGGTGGGGTTTATGTTGTACCCACCTTGTGCAAGGTTCACTTGTGCAACACTGCCTGAAGATGATCAGAATTTGCTTGGTGGGTCCCTCCACCCAGTGGGCTTGGAGCAGGGGATATGATGTGCCATCCCACAACCGTGCTGTTGCCAGTGTGAGTAAAGTGCGAGCCAAACTCTTGGGCCTTGGTTGCACAAGACAGTGGAGCTGCCCTAGCTGCGCTGCTGGGAAGTGACTGCTACTGGTGATACAGACTCTGCTGCTGTCAGGGCTTAGCACCACCATCCATAATGGATCTACCAGAAGCCAGGAGCAAACAGTGCATGCTGGAGCTGCTAGGCATTCCCAGGCTTTGCTACTCTCTTGATGTGGTGGGTTGACCATGGCTGGCTGCCAGATGCCCACCCAGCCACTCTCTCACTCTCCTTCCTCAACAAGGAAGAAAATTAGACTTGGAAGCTCATGGGTCAAGATCGAGATAAGGCAATTACTTAGCAATTACTATTACGGGCAAAGCAGACTTGAATTGGGGAAAACTAATTTAATTTATTTCCAATTAAAATAGATTAAAACCAGAGATAAAATGAAAACAGCACTTTCCCCTCACTGCCCTTCTTCCCAGGCTCCACTCCTTCCCTCCTGACTCTTCTACCTCCCCTCTTTGAGCAACTCAGGAGGATGGGGCTGTGGTCAATCCATAACAGGTTCTCTTTGCCACTGCTTCGTCCTCACACCCTCTCTGCCACTGCTTCTTCCTCACACCTTTCCCCTGCTCCAGTACGGGTACTCTCCATAGGCTGCAGTCCTTCAGAATGAACCCGCTCCACTATGGGCTTCTCTCCAGGGGCTGTAGGGGAATCTGCTCCAACACCTGCAGCACCTCCTCTTCCTTATACTCTGACCTTGCTGCTTGGGGAATTTGAGCTCTCTGTTAAGGAGGCCCTGGTGGTAATGGCTTTAGAGGCTCTGGAGCTACTGGAGTCCAAATTGCTTTTTCTTCTAGGATTTTTTTTTTGAAATAAGCCACAGATACTGTGCAGGAACTCTTAAACCATTGCCTGCCATCCTCTATCCATTGTGACCATGTGCATTGTGGTCCTACAAAAGCATCATAGTCCCTGATGCTCCTTGGCTTTCCTGGGTTAGCAGAGGGGCAGAGGAAGGGTCAGAGTTGTGTCATACCATTAGCAAAGAGCTGGAACAAAATAGCCTGGTGAAAGGTGGGAAGTGACCTTGCTGCACTCTGCATCACTGGCACTGCTGTATGGGTTGACATCTCCCAGCAATGTATCATGGTGCAGTTCAGCTTTTAACACCCAACACGTCTCTGCTCCCTGGCATTGGCAAAGCAAGGCCACATCCTGCAGGGAATCACTCAGTTCAATGGGGCATGGTGGCAGGGTGGTGGAACCAGTAATAGGGCCAAGCAGACCTGACAGCTGGCTCAAGAAGCACACGTGTGGCTAGTGTTGTCTCCAGCACTTCTCATATTGCTTTAAGTTAGAGAGGTATCAAACTTGACTATGGAAATCTGTGTGGATGCTGGTTTGGAATAGCAATTGTAGGGTAGAATCCAACTGAGAAGATGCTACTTAGCTCTGCTATCGGCTTGAGTGGTTCCAACTCCTCCTCTTTCCTCCGTAGCACCTTCAGACTCAGATGGGCCCCTCTACCTGCCCTACAAGACGCTTGTGTCCACTGTCAGCAGCATGGTGTTCAGCGAGGGGGAGGCTCAGCAGCTCATTGAGATCCTGACAGAGAAAGCGGGCATCGTCCAGGACACCTGGCACATGGTAGGGCTGCCAGCACCATTGTGGTCACCTGCCACCAGGGCTCTGCTGAGCCTCGGGAGGTGTGGAGGGGAAGAAAGGCACCCTGTTTTTGGGCAGGCTGGCTCCAAGAGTCGGTCTTGGGCACCAGAGCTGAATTTTCCCCTGGAGCAGAGGGCAGCATCTTGCACGCTTTGGGTGAAGGGGATAGGTCCAGAGGTGGTGTCCTTGTTTATGTGCCACCCTATGCTGGCAGGCCACGCAGAAAGGTGACCCAGTTGCTGTCCTGAAACGCCAGCTGGAAGAGAAGGAGAAGCAGCTTGCAGCTGAGCAGGAGGATGCAGCCGCTGCCAAAAACAAGCTGCGGGAGCTGAGCAAGGTAAGTGCCGCACGGCCCTTCCAGCATCCCTGGCATGGGCTCTGTTTGTTGTGGCTCGCCAGGTGCCTCCCACTCCTCACATCTCATCCCTCTTAGAGGTGAAGCACAGGGGCCTTCTGAGCCTTTCACCCATTTTCTCTTTTCTCCCAAAAAGAGGAGGAGATCCCCACCTGTCCTCCTCTCCTGGGCCTGATCCAACCTGGGGAGGCACCAGCCCAAAGAGCTGCAGGGTAGCGCCTGTTGGCAGCTGCAGAAAAAGCTGGGCAAAGCCCTTCCCATAAGACACTACAGCTTTCTGCTGCTTGAGGGAGGAAAAGAAATCCCTTCTCACCTCTGCCCTGATCCCCTGAGTTAAGAAGGTGCAGATCAGTCCCTTTTTAAGGAGCTTAATCCTATCCACATCCCCCTTCTCTGACTCAGCCCCCTGCCTCCACCACTTTTTGGGTGCTGAAGTTGGAATGGACACCTGCCCTGCTGGGCTCATTTTTTTTTAATTACCCCAGACTTTATATGATGTTACTGATCTTATGGGTGGGGAGGGGGGAAATAAAATTCCAGGCTGTCTTCCTACATTCTCTTAGCTGGCCCAACGTGGAACAACAGTGGCATCCAGTGGCCACAGAACCCAAAACAAAATGCAGGAGGAAATGTAAGTGCTAAACGGCATAGCTGGGCATGGGGGCAGCTCTGAAAGGGCTGGACTTTTAAGTCTTCTGAGCTAAGAGGCCGCCAGTTTCACAGGGGAAGTTCATATGCTGAGGACTAACTGGGTGAATTCTGTCCTCAAAGGAGCTCTCAGCTGAGCGAGCCAAGGCGGTGGCTGTGGAGGGCAAGCTGAAGGAGCAGCTCCTTACCCGAGAGCAGGAGATTGCAGCGGTGCAGGCACGCATGCAGGCCAGCTACCAGGACCATGTCAGTGAAACGCAGCAGCTTCAGGGCAAGGTGAGAACCACACTGTGCTCTGCAGCTTCCTTCTGGCTCCTGGGTGACTTTTGGTGGTGGACGTGGTCTTTCGGAGAAGACTGAGATGTGTGAGGGGAGGGGTGAGACACCACGGTGCTCCTGGACCATGGTGCTCAAGGGAGAAGAGGCATGTGGGAGCGTCCTCATGGGACATCTCATCCCTGGGGGCTGTCAGCATCAGTAGACGCCCTCCTGTGTTGCCAGTCCCTCTTGCACATCATATGGGCTTCACAGGGAGAGCAAAGGGGACAGTGGCACCATTAACCCGTTGGGCTCTTCTAGATCCGGACACTGCAGGAGCAGCTGGAGAATGGCCCCAACACACAACTGGCTCGCCTGCAGCAGGAGAACTCCATCCTGAGGGATGCCCTCAACCAGGCCACCAGCCAGATGGAGAGCAAGTAAGTCTGGGGTGGGTGGCAGAGCTTGGGGCTATCCTCTGACAAACCCTGGGGTTTGCTGTCCATCAGGCTTGGCCACCCCCTTTCTTGAAGGTGCTTCTACAGACACTGCAACTAGCTGGAGATAGAGGAGGGAGTGAGGAAGAGCTTGCCAAATGGTGTTTGGTGGGGCTGACAAAGGAAACAAGTATGTTCTTCCCAAGTGGAAGGGCAGAGAAGTCCCTCTTTGCTTTGAGGTCATCTGTGCTGATGCTAGAGCCAACAGGCAGCAGATGGTGGGAGAGGGGACCGGAAAGCACTGTGACACTTCCCCCTTAGGGGAGCTTGTACTGCCAAACCAGAAGAAATGCAGCTGGCACTTTGATGGGAGTGATGCTGCAGAGAACCAAGAGCTGCCTGGTGCATGTAGAATAAATAGGAGCGGGGTAGAAGAATTTCACACTCCTCTTTATAGAAAGTCTGAAATGCCTGGTGATTAACAGCGGTCAAATAATTACAGAGAGGACTCCAGCTGCTTGGAGTGCTTCCTCTTGTGTCTGGGAACACAAATCCTCAAGCCCTCTACTTCATGAGAAAGGAATGTCTCCTGTGATTGAAATGCAGCTTTTGAAAAGTGATTTATCAGCTCTTTCCACCCCCTTCTCTGAAGGACCAGGCGTGTCCTAGAAACAGGCAGAGGCAACCATGGAGATGTTTCAAGTCCCGTGTCAGGCCCACAGGATGTGTGTCCCCCCCTCTAGATGACATGAGAGATGCTTGACTAGCCTGCAGGCTAAAATAACCCCACTTCTCTTGGTGCAGGCAAAATGCCGAGCTGGCCAAGTTACGGCAAGAGTACAACAAGCTGTTGAAAGAGCTGTCTGAGAAATCGGAGGTGCTGCAGCAAGAGGAGCAGCAGAAGAAGAGCTGGGAGATCAAAGCGGCAGCTTCTGAGAAGCAGATCGAGCAGCTGCAGGTCAGGCAGGCGCCAGCAGACCCCACTCCTCTCCCAGAGATGGGGCAGGTGGCTAAATTGCATGGTGTCTGTGGACTTGGCCATGGGAAGAGCTTGAGAGAGATGAGTGTCTGCTGTTGGAAAGCAAGTTGCCTCTTAATTGCCTCCCCTCTGTTAATTTGTTATATGCAATACACTCCTTGTGTGGCATCACCAGCAAAGCCCAGGAAACACAGTGCCTTGGTTGAAGTGTTTCTTGCTCACCTGGTGTGAGCTGGGGTAAAGGTGGGGGAGAAGCCTAGATAGTCCATGGTGCTGGGTGGTGTCCTGAGGCAAGAGAGGAAACCCATGGGCCTCTGCCAGCATGTGCTCATGCAGATGTGGGTGCTGTCTCTCGACTCAGATGGTTTTAAGCCCATTGCTTTACCTTCTTAGTGCTAGAGGTAGAGCTTGTGGCTTTTCTGTTGTCACCATGGTGTGGCTGGGTTTGGAGGTTTTGGGGTGTTTAAAGGACCCCTCCCAAGCAGAGCCTCTGAGCACACTTGTTGGAGGAACAGTGGCATGCTGCTGGCAGGCAGGCTGTAGCCTGACAGGGAAGAGCATCGTCTGGGGGTTGGCAATGCTCCTGATGGGATTTGGCGGAGCTGGGGGCTGGGAACATTGATCCTGAGTACCCCTGATCTGGTAACTTGCAATTCTGTCCCCCAGGCCTGGCAGACAGGGTGAGGGTTGTGATACGTCCCTCCTGCATGTGCTGTAGTCTCCAAATTGCTCTGGCCTCTTTATGAAGTAGTGGTGGTGGAGACCTTTATCTGTGCATGCCAAAGTGGGGTTTTTTTGAGATCCTCCTAAAGCAAGGGGCTTTTGATATACTTGCTTTTAATTTTTCAAATGCCTGAGGATGCAAATCACTTTTTGGTGGGCTGGTTTTGGCCCCTGCTGCTTTTGCAGGCAGGGAGCAAGGCAGGTGATGTGGACTCATGGCTGGTGTGAAGGCAGAAGCCATCTTCCTAGCTCAAAACACCAGCTTCTAGGCATGCTTTTAGAACTTCCTCAGGGCTGTCAGCTTGCTGCACACCTTAATACAAATTAAGTAAGTCATACTAGCTGGAAGACTTTAAAGAGAGCACTGTGTGGAGAATTGTGCTCCACAGTAACGCCTAGAGTTCTGAGCTGAGGATATGGGGTCAAATCGTCAAAAAACAGAGGAGTCCTGATTTCTTGGTGGTTCTGGAAGCATCACTCAGAGACAGGGCTGCTGGTTTGCCTTTCTCTGACCGTTCCATGCAAAGCAATGTTTCTCCATTTGCAAAGGTGTGACTCATACCTGTAGAACTGCTGGTTTGCAGCATGCTTCTTCTCCTCCTCCTCTGCTTCCCCCCTCGAGGTGCCTGCCTCGGCCAGGCCTCTTCCTCACTGCTTTCTAAGATGGAAAAAAAAGTCTTCTCTGGCCCATACCGCACAGAAAATTCCTCCGTGTGGAAACACGTGGCTGGGTGTCTCCATCTTGCTAAGCACCATGGCAATACCTCTCCCTGCTGGGCTGGGGCTGTGCATTAAGACCACGGCTTTAAGAGGTTTTTCAGAGCTTAGCTCTCTGGAGGGGAGGATGGTTGTGGTCTTGGCCCAGAATTGAGACATTTGGGTGTTGCCTGCTTCCCACTCGAGGGCTGGCAAATGATAAAACATGAGCATGAGGCAAGATGCTTTGTGAGAGGGGGAGCACAGAGGATGGATGACTTAAACCCCCCGAAAAAGCACAGCTTAAAAATAATATTATATGACACATGGAGCTGTGCTTCAAATTGGCTGGTGTGCCTGGAATGCTATGGAAAGCCTTCTCTTCCTTGCCTGCAGGCTTCCCAAAGAGAGGTGGAGGCGACACTGCAGAAGAGGCTGGAGGAAGTAGGTGATGAGCTCCGCAAAACCCAGACCAGCTACAAAAGCTTGTTAGCGGACACGGAAAGGGCCAAAGGACAGCAGCAGAGCATTGCTGGTGAGGACCTTGGTCTGTGTGGGGAATGCTGTGAGGCAGACTTGTAGGTTTCACAGCTGGGTGCTTGGTGGGGCTGGTCAGGGCAGGACAAGTAGACCCAGGGTTTGATTAGGCTGCCTGGTGTCAGTGTGAACAAGACGTGGAACTGGTCCATGGTCCTGTTCTAGGATGCCACTCCAATGCCTCACTTCTGTGCTGTCCTGCATCCCTGCCTGCCCTTTCCATGCCTCCTGAAAGCATCCACAGCCCAGGATTCTTTGGCCAAGAGCCCTTCTTGGGCAGGGCAGAGTATGGGGTCTCCACATTTGTTTGTATCTTCCCTACTGTGTTTCTTACCCCTTCCTCCAACAGAACTACAGGCCAAGCTGATGAGCTCCGAAGCAGAGGTTAAAAGCAAGTTGCTGGAGCTAGACAACGTGAAAGGGAAACTGCAGGATGCCAGCTCAGAGAATACAAAGCTCCTGGAGAGGATCAAATCCATCGAAGCTCTGCTGGAGGCAGGCCAGATGAGGGATGCAGAAAAAGACAGAGAATTGCAGGTTGTATGCTTGTTTAATTGGGGTGGGAAGAGGAGAATGGGTTACACCACTCAAGCAGGTGGTTTTGCGCAGTGTTAACACAGCACCTGTGTTATTTTTGCTGTGGAATCCACTCTGAGATGTTGCAGAGAGGGGTGACATGCATCATGTACCTAGTACAGGTAACAAAAGTGCTTTCTCTTTTCCAGGCAGCCAATGAAGCAGAAATGAAACAGCTGCGGTCAAGGTAGGTCTAGGTGAATCTGGAGACTGCTGTGGCACTTCCAGCTTGCTGTCCATGTGTCCCAGGTTTCCCTTTGGGTGAGGTCTTCCTGCCCTCTCTGTTAGGTGGGCTTGGGGACTGTGAAGCTGGGAAGACAAGGTCAGTCCTGCATTACACAGCTGTTTAAAATACTAATTGGCTCAAGTGCTGCCCCCAGATAACAGCTAGTCCTTTCTGCAGTGAGACTGTAATTGCTGACTGATCTTGGTCCTGCAGAATAGGAGGTTCTGATGGTGCTGGTGCAGGGGGTGGGATGCCTCTGAGCCAAGACCCTGCTCAAAGGTGGCCCAACGAGAGGAGACTTTTGGGGGATATTTCCAGATATATCCAAGGATGGAGATTTGCCATCTTTCTGAGTCCCTGTTTCAGTGTTTGACAACTTCTTCCACCCTGGTACAGAAAGGTTTCCGAGCATTTAATTGGAGTTTCCCATGTCATAACTTGTGCATCTGAGAAGGCTCAGGTTCTGCATGGGGAGAGGATTTCTCAGATGCCCCCCCCTGCCAGGGAGCATCCAGTAATCCTCTAAAGGAAGCCAGCTGTTCATTTATTCTGGAACCCCAGGAGACTTGGGTGGTTCTTGTCAAGGACCTGAACCTTCCTTGATCTGCTCAAGCTGTGGCTCCCTTTGGGGCAGATGGTGTATCCAAGGATGTGGAGGGAAGCTGCAGGCTTTTGGGCATCTAGTCAGCAGCTCTGATTTGTGGTTACTCAGGATAGTAGGATGAAGCTTTCAAAATGCAGAGCTGTGGGATATCTCAGCCTAATGAGCCGTGGACAGGAGCATGTTGGGAGCAGTCCCAGTTGTATAAGCTGGAATTTCTGACCTTTGGATCAGGTTACATCTTCCTCTCGTTTTGGGTATATAGCCAGCCAACTACTCGCTTGCTTGTTATTGCTGCTGATAAGCTGGTAGAAAACTACACCCCCCTCCAGCACTATGGCCAGTTTTAGTCCCACTCCCTCCTCCTCCCACTGTATGTAGATCCTGGAGTAGACTGGGATAGGAAGTGTTGTGCTCCCCTTCTCAACAGTTTGCTACCCAAGGGGGAGGTGGATGCTGAGACTCACTCCCGCATCCTTCCCTTCCAGGCTCCAGGAGACAACAGACCAGCTCTCAGCCTTGGAAAGGGAAGCCACAGAGCTGCGAGAGGCTGTGGAGCAACAGAAGGTGAAAAACAACGTGAGTGAACCAGGCTTAGCTTTTGCTGCCTGCAGTTTTTTTTTCTCCAAAACCCAGATATCTGGGGTTTGAATACCAGCCCATCGTAATTGGCTACCAATGGCTCCGTGTTGTGGCCAGAGGCACTTTCAGCCCTATGGAGCACTGAAGGCATTGCCTCATCTGCCAGAGAGCAGGAATACCCCCAGCAGGCTGCATAGCCCCCATCCTGAGGGCTGCTTCTGGAGCTTGTGCTTCCATCCATCTCTGCTCTGCTCCCTGAGCAGTGCTGTGCACTGGGACACTGCAAGGATGGTGGGGAAAGGGGCGCATGGGGGCAATGGAATGGAAGGCCCTTCACAAAAGCAATGAACTGCTGCCTGTTTTCCTGAGTGGAGGCCTTGAAATCCTCCACAGTGCCAACAAGCAGCTTGGTGGCCTTCGTTGTGATGCGTGGCTTATTGCTCTCTGTGTGTGGTCTCGGCAGGACCTTCGTGAGAAGAACTGGAAAACAATGGAAGCATTGACCATGGTGGAGAAGGCGTGCGAGGAAAAACTTCTTGCTGCTACAAAAGCAAAGGTGAGCCTGGCGTTTCTCTCCAGCAGTGATGCCCATGTTACAGGGGAAACATTCGGCTTCTCCGAGCCAGCAGTGGTACAGGTGCAACCCTGGGTTGTTTGCCTCCTCTTAGGAGCAGTGCTGACCCAACCCTCCTGTCAGCTTGAAGGGTTTGTCTCGAGAGCTGTGTATCCATGGTACAGGCCATGGTCAGGGAATCAGAATGGTGGGTGACACAGGACGGACATTTTCATGGTTCTCAGCAGTGGTAGTTTTCTCTGTTGCTTGGTTTCCCCATGATGACACACCCCTGTAGGCACTGAAGAGCAGGACTGGTATTGGCAGCCTGGACAACAGGTGCCCAAGACCTCCATCGCATGCCAGTTTGTCCCTCTTACAGGAAGAGCTGGCCCAGCAGCTGGATACGCTCCAGACGCGAACCAAGCAGGTGCTCACTGCCCTCCCTGGAGTTGCCGTGTCCTCACAGCAGGTGGGCACAAGCTTTCTCAGAGTCCTGCAGAGTGGAGGCTCTGATGGACAGACATCGAAGTGTCCCTTTTCTTCCTTGTGCTCTTTTTTTCAAACTCAGGATTATGACACGTGGCTACAAGAGTTTAAGGAGAAGACCATGGATGTGCTAAAGCATCGCATGATTACAACAGCGGCCCCGGTAAAGGAAGGGTCTGGAAAGTGGAGGGGCAAGGGAGTACTGTTGAGTCACTCGTTCCTCTCCTTCACTTCTCTCTATCCCTTTCCTCTTCTTTCAGGATACAGCACTTAAATTAAAAGAGGCAGAGGAAGCGCAAAGCACTTTACAAGCAGAATGTGAGCAGTACAGAACTATCCTTGCAGAGACGGTAAGTTTCAGCCCTTGGTGCTGCATTGGTTGTCCACTAGAAATACATTGTGAGAGGTCTTCTGACAGCCCAGGCTACCTACTGACTCGTGGTGGCCATTCCATAGAATGTTGTGGGGTTGCTGCTTAGATGATTATTTGTCACTGAGACAGGGGAAGGGGAGAATCCTGTATTTCTAGCGCTCTTCCTCATCCTAATCATGTTGGAAACCTTCCTGGTGTTGGTTGGTTGTGGTGCAGAATGGGCTCTGATGAGCAGGGTGGTTGAGCCAGCCTGGGAACAGGAAGCCTCTAGTCCCACCTGGGGCACCTAATTCTGTCACCCATGCTTTGGCCCAAATACTTGGAGAGGTGTTAAGTATGCCAAGGCTTCCAGCCCTGACACTGCTTGGCTTAGGAGGTCTGGAGAAGGTTTGGGCTCAGCTGAGGCTTTGCCAACAGGAGGGTATGCTGCGAGACCTGCAGAAGAGCGTGGAGGAGGAGGAGCAGGTGTGGAAAGCAAAGCTCACGGCATCTGAAGAGGAACTCCAAAAGGTGTGTGTTTGGAGCACTCTTGGGTTTGTCGCTTGTGTGCAAGGGTTTGTGGAACTGGACTTACAGGAGCAGAGGGGTTATTGGCTATGATTCGGGTGGTTACCCTGACTGTTCCTGTCAACCTTGAACTCTGAGACATGGGGACTTTCACTTTTCTGAAAATCTACATCTTCTGTCACCAAACCAGCAGACAAGAAGCCCACCTCACATAGGAGCTAAGCCTCTCTCCTCCTGGATCCCACGTCTGCACTTGATATGTGCCTAGACCCTGCCAGGGAAGCTGAAGGAATGGTTGCAGCTCCCCAGTTTAGGCGTGATAGTTCAGAAACCGTGTCACCACTTTGGTAATCCAAACTCCAACACTCGGAAATTGAGTGGATTGCTCCTGGTGGGTGCTGGCTTGATGGGAAGAGAGCACTTGTAGGGGTCTTGGACTCCCATTTTCAGAACTTGGCTTGCTCTCAAAACCTGGGTTAACCTTGGTGTTCTTTGAGCCTTCAGAAAAGAGCTGAGATCCAAGCCACGTACTGCACATAATTTTGGGTTCAGCTGTCTGTCTAACTCTGAGTACTGCTGTTCCTAGTTAATAAGCCAGCCGGCAGCTGACAGAGAGCCATTGTTGCCCAGGAGTTTGCTGGGAGCGTGTTTCGTGAGCTCTCATGACTTAATCGGAGTTCAGGACAACTTGGCTGTCTGTGCCTTTTCTGCAAAGCAGGCTTAAGTTACCTCCTCCCTCTTGAATGCAGAACTGAGATGAAGCTACTTTCCACAGTCTGGCTGCTTCCCATCCATCACGTGGCGTTCTGAAGTTGACTAGGGCTGCGGGGAGGTGGGGGAGCTCTTGTACAAGGGGTCTTTGATTTCTCAGCCTGCTGCTGGCCCCTGCAGCGCCAGTGCTGCTGAGCACGGGTGTAGGATTGCACAGGGATGATGTGGCTGCTGGTAGTGTGCTGGCAGCAGGATGTGCGTGATGGGATAAACGTCTGGTGGCTAGGGCATGTCTCAGAGCAGTCCTGCCTCTCTGTGGAGAAGAGGGGAATTTCTCCTTTCCAAAAATTTCAGCAATCATGGAGTCCTCTTCAAAAATCAGTCCAAGTTTAAATGTAAACCCCATGCTCCTTCTGATAGCTTGGCTTCTCTTAATAGCAAAGCCCATGACACCTCATTGGAAAGTCTACCTTGCTGGTTCCAAACCAAAGGCGCTTTCAGTAGGAAACTTGCACCGACTCTGGTGCCAGTTTCTTGAGAGTTGAAAGCTGACTGCAGCCAGCTGAAGTCCTGCAAGCCAAAGCTGTTACCTTTCTCCATGATTTACAGTCTGGGCTTGTTGGACTAGTCCTACCTGGGAAAAGAAGCTCCTGCCCTGCAGGCTGTGGAGTTCCACTTGGGTGTCAGGTCTCTTCCACACTTGGGTACAGGTTGAGTGGGAGTGAAACACTGGCCAGTGTTTGGTTGAATGAAAGATGCTCAGTGTCCATGCAAGATGTCATTCACTCCCCTTCTTTGATCCTCTCTGGCTTAGTCTCATCTCCAGCTGAAAACCCTTGAAGACATAGTGGGGAAGTTGAAAGCAGATCTACAGAGCACAGATCAGGTAAAGCTTTTCAGGTACAGGAGATGGTCCCTGCAAAAGTGCCAGATGGGTGCATGCTGTGGTTGGACTGAGCTGGGACCCATCTCCTGACTTGCCCTGGGGAAGGCAAGCTTGGACCATGGGATGTTTGGGATGTGCTGAACCTCAAAAAAATCAACCCCCCTCCTGTTTTCTTCCCTTTTAATACAGCTAAAGGAATACACCTCTCTTCTGGAAACACAACTGGAAAATCACTTGGAGACAGCCAGCTCCGAACGCCAAAACTACACAAAAGAAGTTGAAGTCGTAAGTGTGGAGGCTGTGACCTTTTTAAATGCTTCTTTCTTCTAAGCCTGACTTGCCACCCATCTGCATTTTGGGGATCTGGGGAGCGCCCCTGGAATGTGTAGCTTTGCAAAGCAGGAGAAAACAGATGGAAGTGTTTGCTTTGGCCTGGGTTGTAGATACTTAATGTCAGGAGAATCACTGGCAAGGTGCATGGAGATCTGTATGGAAATGCTGTCCACTGCTTCCCAGTGGCCTGTGGAATTTCTGTGGCTCATGTGAGACAGAACTGTCTGTCTCACAGCTGCCTCTTTCTCTGAGCAGGCATCAACAGGCATGTTAGCAACTGATGCCATCATGGCCTCTTAGAAATGTTGCATCATAAAAATGCTTCCTTGGGCCAAAGAAATCCAAAACCAAGTGCATGAATCGATGTTCTTTTTCTATCTGTTCCTCCTTGACAGTTGAGGCAGCTCTTGTCAGAATCCCAGGAGCAGCTGGAGGCAGCAAAGGTGGAAACACAGAAGCAGAGCAAGGAGCTGGCCCAGGTAAGGGAGAACCCCTGGAACTTCCCTGCTGGGACCTTGCTGCTCTGCCTGGGACCAGTTTGCAAACCCTGGGGCCAGTTTGCAAACCCAGCTGTGGAGCCAGCATCCTCCTTGTGTGTTCAGGGAGGGCAGGAAGGCACAGCCAGAGCATGGGGAAAGCTGGTGCTACTGGGCACCAGATGGATCCAGCTTTCAGATCTGTTTGAGACCCAGGAGGAGATTTTTATTCATCTGCCTTGCCTCTTGCGATGGGGGTGGTAAGGAGGGAAGAGCAGCCAGGGTTGCACAAGCTGACATGTAGAATTAAAACCCAGCCACCTCACCACTGGACAATGGCTACCCCATCACCTCCCTGGGGCAGGGGTTTGAGTTCCTTAAGCATCCCTCCCTCCCTCCATCCACCCACCCACCTACCTCCCTCCAGATGGGAGGAGTGAGGCTGTGCAGCCTGTGTGTAGGGATTCCTTAGGGAGCTAGGCTTCTGCAGGTAAGTGGTGGTGAGAACTGGGGCATAGGGAGAGCTAACAGACCTGCTGAAACCATAATGACTTTTGCTTTTCAATCCATACTTTGATAGTGAGAGCTTCAGGAGCTTTGTTTTAAAATCCTTGGTGGTACTGCTGGCTTGCAGAGCTGCTTAGAATGGAGTGAGCCAGTGATGCCGTGACTCTTCCCAGCCTTGCAGCCACTACCGTCCAGCTTGCTCAGCCAACTGGAGCAGCCCTTTGCTCTCGAGGGAATGTGGTGTGGGGTTGTCATTAGCCTTAATCTCATTAGATGGGGAGGCGGTGAACACATACTTGTCTTCATCCAGCAACCTTCCCTTTCTTCAGGCCAAGGCACACTGTCAGCTTGCAGCTTGACTGCTGGTGCTGCTGTGATGCAGGATGGAGCTCTGGTAGATGGAATAAGGGGGTTTTAAGTGTGTGTGGGTGTAGTATTCCTGTAACTGCCTCCCCAGCCATCCCAGCTGTGATTGATGACCAAACGGGACCCTGCCTCAGTTGCATTATTTAACGCCTCAATGATGTTAGTGCAAACCCTCAGCAGTGGCTTTAAACCAAGGTGCCGAGTGATCAAAGGAGAGCAGATGAGGTGTGAGCATGTGCTCTGCACCCCTAGGAGCTGTTATGCCTCAAGCTGTCCAGGGTAGGTACCACCATCCTGCATCTATCAGAAAATGAGGTGGTTTTCCAAATATTTCAACTTGTGTGCAAGCAAAAAAGCCAGTGAATGTTATTTATAGGTCCTTGTAGGTCTTGTAATGGCTGCAGTGCAGTGATGTGTAACTAAGCCAGGCTTGCTGGTCCTCCTTCCAGGTCAGGCAGCAGTTGGGTAAGATGAAGAACCATGTACAGGATGGAGAAGTAGTGGGGTTACAAGCTGACCCCAGTGAGCCTGCACCCTTCAAGGTTAGGGTGGCGAGACCGCTGCCTGTGGAGGCACTGACCCTTAACCACATCCCTTGTCCTGTCCCACCATCTTTAACTGCATGGAGAACTGCACGTGCCTTTGCTCAGTGCTGTTGCGGCTGAGTCATCTCCTGTCCTGTGTGCTGGGGGGAAGCCAGCCCCCCATCCCTTCAACCACATCCTATTCCTGCTGGGAACACATCAGCAGCTGGCTTTTGCCAGGCCATTCCCCTTGGGAGCCCTCTGTCACAGCGTCAGGCTGGCAGGATTTTGGGGGAGGCAGGCAGGGGATGCTGCAAGCCCTTGGGTCAGCATTGCTGTGTGACAATGCCCTGTTGGGTTCAGGGCTTGAGTGTCCTCAGAGGAAGGGGACACTCTTGACAGAGCTGCTCTGGGATCCCTTCCCAGCCGGTGGGGATTAGGATTACAGAGGCTCTGTAAATCTTGCTGGAGCCGGGCTGGGGGCATTAGCAGCAGCTGTTCCCTTTGAGGCTGATGCCTCTCTCTGGTGGCAGTGATGCCATGAGCTGGGCTTTGTCTCTCTCCTTTAATCCTGTTAAGTGTGGAGCCTTCTCCTGGGCACCAGGACCTGCCAGACATATACTTTGCTATGGGGTATCTCTCATCCCATGTCCCAGCTGGCGCTGCCTGAGGAACAGGCAAAATTTGGCAATGCAAAGCCAAGGCCTGGGGTCTCCATAGGCATCCTCCTGGCTTTTGTGAGGAGAGGGGATGCTGGTACCTAGTGTCCTTTGGTGTCCTGGGGAAAGCTTTGGTTTTCATTCCTTCTGTCTAGCCTAGCTTTCTTGGTAATGTCCTTTTAAAAATGTTATATTTTGGGTGTTTTCAACTTTTCTCAACACAGTTGAAAATCCAGCTGGAACAAAACGAAACATTGGTGGAGAAGGAGCAAGTGTTGCGGCAAAAGCTGGCGCTAGAGCTGGAGGAGGTAGGCGTGGGTGAGGACACAAAAGTTTGCAAAGCCTTTATGGGTTCTTGGCTGCTAATGAAGCCCAAGAATTAATTTGAAGGTTTTTCCCCATCTCTGTTCACATCTCAGACATCTCCACATTCCCTCACACATCTCAAGATTTTGCAGCAGCTGTACTAAAGCCACATGGCACTGGTAGCCCATTAAATTGCCCCTCTCCCAGTGCCCCCATGTTTTTTGCCAGCTCTTTCCCTTGAGGGTTAATGGCTTTAGCTGGGTTTCATGCTGCTTCTGGTGAGAAATGCCATCTTCCTGGTGGAAGCAGGATCAGCAAAAGCAATGGATTACGTTTAGCATCCAGCCATCCCAGAGCAGATGTGTAACCTAACTCTTCACAGAGGTAGACCCACCAGGGACCAGGGGCTGTATGGGGCAAGATGCAGGAGGTGTCTGCCACCGTTAGTTCGTGTGTTTATTGAGTATGTGTCCCCTTTCCAGGCCCAGAGCTCAGCGTGCAGTTTGCAAGCAGAGCTGGAAAAGCTGAGACTGGCTGAAAATGCAGCAGCTTCAAACACGGAGGAAGCCCAGCATCTCAAGGTGATTTGGCTGTTCTGCTCTCTTGTGCATGGTGTTCAGTCAAGACAGCAAAAGCTGTGTCTGAGCAGAACAAAAGGCCTAATTTATGGTTCTTGGGAATGGTGGGGCAAGGTAGACTGTTCCCCTGTAGGTAACTCCCTGTCTGGGGCTGGCTATGAGCTCCAGTATGGCTGAAGGACAGCAGGATGCAAGTCACCGACACTTCATCTGTGTTGGCCAAGATAAGGGTGATGATCCAAGAAAATGCTCTCGCGGTTCGGGCTTTTCACATATTGGGAAACTGTTCTGCTCCCATGAGGTTGTCTCAGCCTATGGGCATCTCTGGGGAGCCAGAGTGAGCTGTAGCTGGTGGGGTGATACCAGGCTCCTCAGGTGCGGAGACATTTCTGGGTGCTCCTTGGGTTTGTGGCCACCAAGGCAGCTCAGTGCAGACCCAAGGTGATATGAAGTGTTTTGGAGAGGGAAAGGTCACTAGAGGGCAAAGGGAAGCTCAGGCAGATGCCTTCTTTTGACTCCCCTATAGGAAAGACTTGAAAAAGAAAAAAAATTAACAAAGGACCTGGGCCAGGCAGCAACCAAACTACAGGAGCTACTGAAAGTTACCCAGGACCAACTGGCCAAAGAGAGAGAAACCGTGAAGAAGTTGAAAGAACAGCTTCAAGAAACGGTACTTGTACCTGCTCCCCTTGATGCTGGCGGAGGCTGCAGGGAAGCATGCATCAGGCAGTGGTTTAAAACCAGAGCAAGGTGGCACTAGTTGCCAGGCATCAGCAGGATGGCTTTTGGGAAGCCCTGGGACCACGTGCAAATGGTGGTCATGGTTCTCACTGCCCAGAAGGCAGGACTTAGGCCATCCATGAAATGCTTTAATGCTTGAGCTGCCACGAGAGTAAGATTGAGACCCATTTGCATAACCCACCTCTATTTTACTTCTCCAGGGGGAAGAGGACAGTTCGAAGGAAGGGACTTCAGTTTGATCAGTCTGTGACCCAGACCTTACTGTTCAACTTACCAAAATGCCTTACACATTCCTAAAGATAAAAATATATGCTGAAATTCCTGTAGATAAAAGATACAAGCCATTAGCGACCCAAACCCCAGTTTTGAAACTACAAAACAACCCCAAACCAACAAAACAAAACCCAAAAAAACCTCCAATGAGTAAATTCTGCAAGCATCCATTTGTTAGGAAAAACTTCATACTCTTTCGTACAACTGTTTGTTCCCTGGAGAGCTGCTCTGGACACATCGGGGCGGGCACTGGGGCTTCACCCTCCTGTCACGGCAGAACCCACGAATGTGTGAAAAGGGAAGACTGTGTTTGTACATCAACTGGTGCAATTTTTATAATTTTTTTTTTTTTGAGTGAAAGAAGTGTGAAAGTAAGACCCACCATGGAAGGAAGCCTCACTTTGATGGGTGGCTCTTGGCATGTATCCTTTTGTGTATTTCTGGGTGTTGATGCAATTAAAAGACATAGTGAAAAGAGATTGCCCTTGCTTTATTTTTCTGGCTGTTAGTTAGTTATAAGTTTGCAGGCCAGGCACGTCTTTGGGGGTCACTGAGGAAGCACCCAGTGTTGGCCAGGAGCAGATCATTTATTCTCCCCCCCCGCCCTCCTTCCTGTGTTGCAAAAGCTATCCCCTCTTTTTTCTCCTGTATAAGTAGAGAAACTTTTCCTCCTAGCATCATGTTTTTACACCAGTGGTGCACACCAACCTCCTGCCACAGGGCTCAGCACTGTGGCAAGGGGGGGACATGGTGGCAGCCAGGGCAGAATGCCATGGTGGGATTGGCTGCTTCCCAACACGGGGTCAGGCCAAGTGTGGGGACAGGGTACGGCGGGGTGAGCCATGCCAGCCCCCTGGGGACTGTTCCTCCTCCTTGCTCAAACCTCATCACTCCCCTGTAATTTTGTCCCTGTGGGTGCTGTGGTGGTGGCCCTTGGTCACTGTCAGGCTATCCAGCCCTCTGCTCTCCTTTCTCTCTTCTTGTGTCTTTCCTTTTTATTTTTTTTTCCTTTTTTTTCTTTTTTT
This sequence comes from Megaceryle torquata, assembly GCA_024611175.1. Lineage (NCBI taxonomy): Eukaryota > Metazoa > Chordata > Aves > Coraciiformes > Cerylidae > Megaceryle > Megaceryle torquata. The sequence continues at coordinate 15,249 of JANIJG010011887.1, read as the reverse complement.
TTTTTTTTTCCCCCAAGCTTGTTTCTTAGGAAATGGCAGAGGCCATGTGACAGCTCAGTGCCTGTCTCCCCACAATAAAGCTGCTGAGCCCAGTGCTGACATCAGCAGGATTTGGGGGGGGTGGTAAAGGCTCACAGAGTGCTCAGTCTGTGTGGGGTGTGCAAAGAGCCAAGGCCGGGAAGGGGATGTGAGGGACAGATCTGCCTCCATTTTGTTTGTGGGAAAGGCAGTGCACACTCAAGCTCTATATTAGACACCAGAGACTCCACGCAGGCACGACTGTGTAGGCGTGTGTGCTGCCCCACCCACCCCCAGCACTGTAGGCTTTGGGGCCAGTGACAGAAAAGGGCTGGGCAAATCACACTTCTGTGTGGGACCCATCTTTGACCAGGCAAGAAATGGGGGTCCTACTGAATTCTGGGTGAGGAAACGTCAAGGTGAGCAGCAGCCCCACCCCCTGACCCCAAAACCTGCCTCCCACCCTTGTACAAAGGCACCTTTTTGTTTGGTGCTTGTTGGGACTTTGCTGATTGATGCTGAACAAGGGCTGCTGTGGTGCACAGCTATGCTGAGCATGTTAATGTTCATTGCAGAAATAGGCTGAGCACCTTTGAGGGATTGTGCAGAGCTACAAGGAAAAGTCTCCCAATCCCATCCCTAGATTTAGTGGGTGGCTTGCCCCCTCCCCCCCAGTCCCCTCCCTAGATGTGGGGGGTGGCTTGATGGTGCCCCTCCAGGCTCGCTGCCTGCCCTTGCTTGCAGGGCCTTGCAGGTTGAGTAGTGGTGGAAGTCACAACAAAGTCTCTTTCTGGGAGTTGTGGTTGTATGGGGACAACCTCCTGAACCGAGGACCACTGGTGACCTGAATGCTGCTAGCATTGCCTCTTGCTGCAGAGCAGCATGCCTGGTCTGTCTCTGTTTGGCTTTTAAGATCCCCAAAAGTAAGGACACATTTGAATTTTACCAGGATTGCAAAAAAGAATACCAACCACTCAACCCATAAACTGGAGTGAGCCTATCGGGGTCACTTTCAACCCGAGAGCAGCAGGGACACAGAAGTGATGCAATCCTTCAGCTTTTCAGTTGTTGTAGGGTTTTTTTTTGTTTGGGGTTCCCCCCCCCGCCCCAACAACAATTTCCTTTGTTTTGAGGGCCTGTGCAAAACAGAGCAGATACTCAACACACGAGCTGTAACAAAGCCCCCAAAGTGCCAACACAAGAAGGGCGGTAAGCATCCTCAGTGTGCTAGGGGACAGGTGGGCTCCAATGGGGCTCTGAAAGCCACACAAGAACAAATTCAGTGTCCCCAGAATAGGGAGAGGACACTGTGCCCTTCCAGGACACGTTGCCAAGCTGGCTGTTTTAGGAAGAGAGGGACTGGCCTTGTTAAGCAAAGCTGTAAAAAACCCACATCTCTTTGGGGAAAGACATTTAGCAGAAGTTTCAATACCTGAAGTGGTCTTGCTGGGATTTTTTTCTTCCCTTGGCAACTTGGTGGAGCAGGAAGGACATCTTGAGGTGCTAGGAGAGACCTGAGCCTTGCCCAGCAGCATGCAGGGCTGAGGACTGGCTAGCCCCTTGCTGTCTCACGAACTGGTGGTATTTCACAACTGGTGGGCTCCTGAGTTATCTCCTTTCCTCCAGGCAAGCCACCCTATCAGCTTGTTACTTGTCAGCCTGTGACTCAGGGCAGGTACAATCATGGCCTGACAACACCCAGGTGCTGCAGGCAGGTACTTTACTGACAAAGATCAAGGAATCACCAACTTGGGGTGCTTTTGGATGGGAACAATAGATCTTTCTGCTGGTTTCAGCTGTGACTGGAGTTACCTTTCAGCCTGGCTATGTGGGCTTACCAAGCCACAGCTTAGATGCTCAAGTTCACCTTTGTTGGAGCAGCTAAATGACATTTACACCATCTGCTGTTTATGCTCAGGCCTGAATTACCAGTCTCCATCTCCCCTCCCCATCTCCTCCCCCCTGTAATAGACAGCGTCGGCTTTTGGGAAACCCTTGCCAGCACATGGACTTGAAAAGGTTTCTAGCACCTTTGCTCTTGCTACAGCCAAGCTGCACCACATGGGCTGCAGTTCTGATGAGCTCTTTTGGCTCTGAGCTGTGTCCATCACTTGAACTCCTTCACCTGTTTCTTCTTCACATGTTAGAAAGTGATTTCTCTCCCCAGCAACCAGCCAAGCTATAGGAAGCATTCCTCATTTTGTGTCTCCCTTCTTGCCTTGCCTTTTCAGGTCTGTGTGATTTGGGAGAAACCTTAATTGAAAGGACATGCAACAGTCAGAGGAGGAAACATCTTCCTCTGCTTTTCATCTCCTCCAACTACAGAAGAACATAAAACCTTGGGAAGTGGTGAAGTTTGGCCTACTAATTCTATGATGTGGACAAGGCTGAAGCATTATAGGTCTGAAGGTTGAGTGTTACTGCCATGCCTGAAGTGCAGGAGTACTCTTCCAGAGAGACCAGTATAATACCTTGGGATTTGCTATGAGTGTCCTAAAAGCCTCTTAGATAACTTAAACTTGAGACCACACCTAGCCAAGCCCCAGAGTGCCACCTCAGACCTCTCATCTCTCGGACTCCTGGAACTAAGGCACCTTGTACCCAAGTCCCTATTATAAGGATTTTCACGTTGCAGGAAGCACCCTGCTACCTTCCAGGTCTGACATTCTTCTCCCTTTTCTAACCAAGGAAGGAAATCCCAAGCAGGAGCCCACCACAGTGGCACCTGCACTGGGTATTTCTTTGAAGATGCCTGGAGTCTGAAGGCACCAGTTATCAGCTGAATCTTAGCTGGGAGTTCCCTGTTTGCCAGGCAGCACCACTCCTGCTGAGTCACTACCCTTTCCTTATCTCAACCTGAACTTTGGTCGTAAACCAGTACCGCAGACACCTAGGCAAGGAGGTATGAGGATGACTACCCACTGGAGACAGCTCAGAGCTGATTGAAAACCAGGCTAAAAGTACCAACAGAAACCAGACTGGTTTGCTTTTCTCAAAATTGTAAAGCTTCGCTCCACTGGATCTCTTTGCATCAGAAAACCTTGTGCTCCCAACCCTGTGACCCCTGTGGGTGCCAAGTTAGAGCCAGCAGTCAATGCCTGCCTTTAATTGAAGGTTTTAACCATGCAGCATGGCAAGAGAGGGCACATGCTGGGTTAGGTAATGGACCATTATTTCCCTGGCCCCACACATAAACCAGCACAGCACACGCTTCTCTGCTGACAAGCCCTGGGGACAGCACAGCTTTGTCCCAGCACATCTGGCAGAATCTCACAGATGAAGGGGCAGCCTCTAACTGGGTTTCATCAGGCTGGCCAAAGAAAGCTCCTTCATTTTACAGGGAAAGCAGCACAAAATAACCAACACACACTGGGTGGGTTTCTCCTTCTCAGACTGCAGACATGTGTTTCCAAGAAAGATCCCCAACCCATGGAAATTTGGGTCCCAAGCCTACAAGTCAGAGAGCAGGTGCTGTTCAGGAGCTAAAGCCTGAAGCAGGCTGGCAGGCACTCAGCTGCGGGAGGGGTGCAGGGCCAAGAAGGGTAGCACATTTTGCAGGCAGATGAACCTGCTTTCCCCCCCACCTCCTTCCACCTCCACCAACTCTTCCTTCGAGCCTGTCTTCCCCCATCCTTTCTACCCCCGAGCTGCAGGAGGCACACCAGTTCCCCCCACCCGTGCCCAGCTTCCATGGCATGCTCGGCCAGCAGCACAGCCCCCCTGCAGGAGGGCTAATCCAGAGGCTAGAGAGGAATCAGTCACTGACCCGGGGGAGTGAAACCCCATTTATTTAGACTATTCAAATTTGGCACGCACAGAACATATCACAGTAACGCACTGGAGGCTAAGGGTTTTGGTTGGTTTGTTTTTTTCTTCTCTTTTTCTCTACAGACATACAAGAAAACTCTATGCAACTCCCATGTACACATTACACAAAAGGAAAAACAGCTTTAATCAACCACTGGTGAAACATGGAAGCTTTTAAGATCTCTGTAGCTGGCACAGGAATGTTGTCTACCCCCCGTACAAAAGGCATTTCAAGTCAAACTTTCTAGTAGGTGATATTTCCATGCATTTCTACAGAATTAAAGAAGCTAACAGACAAAAAGCCCAGATCAAGCCCTATTAGTCAGGCTTATTGGTTCTAAGTTAAATCAATAGTAATTATGGACAAATGGACCAAGTGACCAAAGACTGGGGCTGAGAATACCACATTTTAAGATGTGATTCCTTCTCACTGGACTACCTATAACTGGAGAGCTCCGATACACGAGTCTGCATTTGTAAAAGCCTCAGAAGCATCCAATCCACTAGTAAGTGTGTATTAGAGAAACTAAGATAGTTCTAAAAGTATGTCAACAGAAAAGCAATTTTTATAGAATCACTCAGGCTGGAAGAGACCTCAAGACACTTCATAACAAGAAAATTGAACCTAAAGAACAAGTGAACCTTTAATTATTACTGCACTGTGAGTTTACAAGAGAGTGGATTAGGACTATTTCTCCAGAAATGTGTGTCTTTTTTACCTCTATTAGATGTCAGAATTAGCCTTTATTAGCATTGCTCTGCAACTGCAAGCATGAAGAATTTAACCCAGTTTTGCTGCCAACAGGTTGCTTTAGCCCAACTTTACCTACAGGTTTTATTTTTTGTATTAAACAGTTTACAGGGGAAAAGTTTTTGAGTTTGGCAATTTGGCCAGTAGCCTCAAAAAGACTCACTGAATTTTGCTCTTTACAATTTAGAAAAGTAAGAACAGGAAACAGATTGTTCTCATTCCCACAAGCTTCACACCCCACACCCCCCCCTTTATTCCATGATACACTGCTGCACTGGACCAAAATTTTTGAGACCTTTAGTGTTAATCCATCAGGGACAGTATTGGGCTGAACAACCAATGCAAATATTAATACACAAAGAAAAATCCTTAGATTTGATTTATTTAGGGTCATTTGTACATACAAGCTACGTCTCCAAAATCTACTTTATTCTACAAGACAGCTTCCCTACAATTAGTGAACCCCTTGCCTAGAATGGTTGCTTTACATAACTGATATATTAAAACATGGAATGCTTGTAGAGTTGTGGCACTGTATGACATCTACACGGGACTTCCTTCAAAAGCTACGACTAGGGAGCCTCCTAGTTTCTCAGCAATGCAAGCTCGGTTGAGGTCCTCTGGCCCATTTGCTTGGCATTCATGCTTTATGCCTAAAAAAAAGAGGTCAAACACTCAATGCAGTATTTTAACATGCTAGTAATCAATCAAAGAAACATACTTGGTAGTAATATTAGAAGAGGCAGTCTAGTCACTCAAGCAGTTAAATCCTGCCTTAGCTTCAGAATTTGGATGGTTTTCCCCTGATGGGTCACAGGAGACATCTGGATACGTACCAAATATCATCATCAAAATATCATGGAGAAACTTTTCACTAGATCAGTGCTCAGACTGCTCACCTTTTCATTGCAGGCTAACTTGGGAGAGAATCTTTCATTTCTAGTGCTACCCTGGGTATGGCAGGTGAGGGAGCCTGTGGCTCCACAATCACACTAAGACAGCTGAATCAACTCTGGAGAGGTGGGTGAAAGAATCAGAGTGAGAACCTGAGATGTAGAGACCAGGAAGACTTTGCTGGTCTAAGGAATCAACGCTGTTTTCTTTTTCTGGAGGGCAGGGAGCCCAATCCAAGCCTGTCTTACATGGAGAAAAAGAATTTTTTTCTGTGTTTCTTATTTTCATTTTCCACAGGTGCAGCATACAACAGTCTCCCTGGCTAGTTCCAGTCTGCTAGCAAGCTGTCCTGTGAAGGCTGGCGCTGCTGTGCAATCATCCTGTCACTCCTGAATGCTGCAAGATTTCTGCCTAGAGCAGCATGAGCAACTGAAGGGGAAGGCAGCACTGTCTGGCTACCAGCCACCATAATGACTGACTTAGCATGAAATTTCTGAATGCTAAAGCAAGGTGTTTACTCCTTGGTTAATGGCACCTGACAGGCTGAACAGAACTTCGCTTCTCTACTTGGAGATGCAATGCCTTTTGAAATAAATAATCACAACTGCATCTCTAAATCGAGTGAATTGTTAATTACTACTACTACAGAACTGTAAGTTTATGAGATTGTATATTTCAACAGATAAAGGGCTGAAAGTCCTCTGCCACAGGGGCAGCTTTGCACAAAATCCAGCTCTATGTTATGGATGTAATGGTTGCCAGCCTCTATGCTGCACCTGTGCTATTTTGTACAGTACAGCTACAGTGGGACTTATTGCAAAACCTGCTCGTCATGAGCACAGTTCTAGTGCCTCTAAAATTCAGAGTCACACACTCTAAGTTTTAGCCAGAGCTCACTTTAGCCCTGTCAGAGGCCATTTCACCCGTGAAGTTCTCATCTCTCACTACTATCTCAAAAAGAAAAACCAAAACAAAAAAAACCAACCAAAACAAAAAAACCCAAACAAACCTGCAAAACACAAACAAAATAACCCAAACCAATTAGCCAATGGTTAAGCTTTGCTGGGTAAGCATTCCAATGGCATAGCACAGCTAGGAGTGTTAGCTGCATTACGTACCTTGAAACTTCTTTTTGATTGCATCCTTGGAGCTTGCATAGATCATCTTACTTTTGAGAGGTGCTTGTTCTGGTGCCCTAGTGGGATACATTAAAATGAGTACAATTAGTGACATTATTATTCAGCATAGACAGAAGCAGTATCCTACCAATTATGAACAAGTGAAATGCCTCATGGCTCAGAATACAGGCATCAGGATGTCTGGCTCACTTTAAAGCTGCCTTCTTCCCAGCCTGGACAAAACAAATACTTGGAGACCTCAACCACTGTGCTTGGACTGAACATTAGGAATGAGCGAGTTGGGAAGACAGCTTACCACAAGAAAAACATCAGCTCTTCTTTTTTGGATTCCTTGGTCTCAAAGCTTGCATCATACAAGGCATAACGGCAATCCTTCTCAGGAAGCATCTGCACAAAGTGCTTAAAAGGGTCGGTAACTGTCACACCGACATCTCCCACCAGAATCTCTTTGCCTTCTTCCACAATAATGCACTTTTTGTCTGGACTGAGGCAGAAGATGACAGCCTTCTTCCTCTTCTTAATCTCCTCAGGCGTAGAGCACTTCCGCACTTTCATGTCATAGAAGATACGGCATACCTCATCAGCAACTTGTACTCCAGATGCCTGCAAAAACAGGAGCAAAGACCTTTATGGCTACCACCACAAAGTTTCTCAACTACATTACTGTACTGCCTGAAATCCAATGCTACAAGACAACCAATACTGGCAACAGTCACCAGTGGCCTGAGAGTCTCATCAGAAAAGGCTGCAGGCCCTCTATTCTCAGGCCAAGTAAAGAATTCGGAGTCTCAATGCTGCCCACAGCCAGCTGCCAAACCAAAACTATTTCAAAGAAGGCACAATCCTACTTATATCAGAACATTGTTTTGGGGTAGTTTTACACGCATATCCTCTGAAATTCAGTTGCAGCAGATCCTTTGGCATTAGAGGAGCTTAATTTTGCTACCCATTTCAGGCTGGCTAGACAATCAAGTTCACGAGGACCTTCTCTTTAAAGTTTCCTTAGCCACTTCTAGCATTTGCTAGCAGCTTTAGGAACAGAGATAAAACATGGCAAAATTCCACCTCTGTCACACGGATTTAGTTTAGAGATCGAGAGATGTTGTGTGGTACTGGAACTGCAGTGGTACAGTTTTTAGCTGAACAAGACAACTTTCAGAATTCAGTGTTTTTAAGTGAGAACACACAAGTCTAACAGTTGAACAGTCTACTTCCCCGCAGTTCCTCCACCAGCTTTCAAAGCAAGCTGCTTGCCCTCTCAACTTCCCCACCTCTGAAGCCTGCTAGGAAACTTGTAGTTACTGAGTGGTATCACCCTGTGCTATCTGTAATTGGAGGTGCAGATGCAGCATTACCAATCCTATGCTAAAGGCAGCTGCACAGAATAAAGAGGACAAGATCGATCAAGAATGACAAGAGGCTGAACTGCATTTTCAGTCTGATGCTTTTTTGGAAATGAGGCAAAAACAACAACAACAAAAAAGGTGGCAGAGTAGAAGCATTTGTATCGGTTTTGCTCTCAGAGCGCGGCAAAGTTGGAGAGTTTAAAAGCAGCTGTGCAATAGCAAACACTGAAAATATGGGAAGCCACACTTGCCAGCAGATGCTGCTGGAAGGATATCATGGCCAGAGCAGTGAAGACCAAATTGCAGCCTGTCCAATACTCAATTTATCTGTTCAAATGCTGCATACAATGTAAATAGCAAAATTCCTTTCCAGTAGTGCTTCTTCCCTTGATGTTCTTTTGGTCTTCCAAATTCAAGTGACATTATCCTTAGATATGTCAATTCATAACTCAGAAGGAAAACTGCCCTCCTCCCCCTGTGTAAACTGCCACACGCCACAGTTACAAGCACAGTCAGCTTTGTACTGAACAGTCAGGTAAAGCATCATGTGAGATATACCAACTAAAAAGAATAAAGGGTGTTCTTCCTTTTGTTCTTCCTTAAGCTCAGCCCCAAAACATGCACTTGATGGATTCATTTTGTGGGGAACACTGTATCTTGTCAGAGTGGAAGTGTTCTGAAGCAACAGCGGAGTTTAACTGCACAACCAGGGAGATCATTGGTGATGGGGAAGTGCTTAGTGCTAGCTTCCAAACAGCCTGTCCTTGCGAGATGGTTATTGACTGGACAACTACTTAACATGTTTGGTTTTTTTAAAGCCTTGACCAATGCCTGCCATGCAGAACCTCAGATGAGCCTCGATTCTCCTTTTTCTACCGACATCTCTCCTTCTGCAACTTCTAGTAGCTAGCACAGCTTTGCTAACCCACCAAAGAGAGGTGGCACAACTGGCAGAATCTATTACCATGGAGTTCAGCATCTAGATCTCCCAAGTGCTGGTCATGCAAAAAACTAGGACCATCTCAAGCAGCAGTGAATCTGAGACAGAAGCTTTTCTCTAGCACAGACAACAGTGCTATTTAGGGATTTACTCAAATACAAGGTGATCTCCCTCAAGACTTACACAGCTTGTCTATTATGGGTAATCTATTCAGAATTCCTCGCATTTACTTTGGGATAGAACAGGGAGTAAGCCACTGTGCCTCAGCTGCCTGGCAGGCAGCCACCCTTCTGCATATCTCCAAAAGGCAAGGAAAGTAAGCAGAGAAAGCTTATTCCAGGATAAATTTGAGCAAAAGTGCAAAAATCAACTCAAAGTGACTCATTCCTATGTCACCTCCTCCGTACAGAGAGGCTGCACTTTGTCAGTGTGATTGAGAACTAATGAGGAATAAAGGTCTTTGTCCTCCTGTCCTGTGATTGGTGCAGGCAAGAACTCTCTGGGAAGATTTTAAATAATACAAGGTTGCCCTAATAAAGTAAACAGTGCAGCGACTAGAAAAACTATTGCATCATTCACTAAGGACAGATCCACAGAGAATTGGATACAGCCTTCCCCCCCCTTTGTCTTCTTAACTAAAGGCACCTCAGTAGATGACAACAGGTGTTAAGAGTCAGTTTTAGTCACAAACCCCTCAAGATTCTAAATAGAAAATGCTTAGAAAGTATGAATTTGGAATTACATTAAAGCAGTTCTTTCACCTAGCTCTAACTTTGTCAGTTCTTGATCTTTGCTTCATCACTACAACTACTTCCCCTACCCTGATTCCTGTTACCAAGCAGTTAACTTTGAAAGAGGTCAATGCTCATCAGAGAACAAGGAGAAGCAAGGAGCAGAAACAGAGCTGCAGGTTGATGCAAACAGCACAGTCAATAGCACACGCCCCTGCTACTGAATAGCCAGAAACATGTCTCCAAGTCAGAGGACAAGTCATTTCCTTATAAAGAAACTGAGCAGTGCTGGCAAGTTAGTTCAGATTCCAAAACTGTCTGGAAACTCAAAATTCACTGTTAAACAGCAGCTGATAACTGGGGCTGATCAGAAGCTGAAGGGACAATAGTAAGGACTAGATTTTTTAGCTTTCCAAAGCAAAAGGTTGTTAGTAGCTGGTGTTACTTCTTATCACAGCTGCTGTACAACCCCCAGATCCATCACAGAAGGTGGTATTAGCAGCCATTATATTGCTAGGGAAAATGAAGATTTTTGTTTTTCCATCTCAGAAGACCCTGTAGCCATGTCACAGTATGGGATGAAATGAACCCATAACCTTCTGGTGCAACTAACTGCTTCCCAAAAAGAGGATCTACTTTTGTAACTGTAGGACTTCTCTTCAACCCTGGGTTTGTACCAGCCACAACTGGCTTCAATAAACACACTTAAAAAAGACAAAAAAACCCCTAAACCAAACCCCAACTTAAAACCCTAGGCAGCTTTTGTTGTAAGGTGGATGGAACCATTCTGTGCAGGGTAGCAACAGGATAACTGTTAACAGCACTTGAACAAGAAGAAATGCCACACTCATAAATACGTGTCCTCAAACAACATTTTAACTGTGCCTCTGCTGATTTGTTCAGGATAGCTGGTGAGAAGCCTCCACCACAGCAGTAATGACAGAATAAACGTTTATTTGTTAGTCTGGATTTTTCTCTCTTTGGCCCAATATCACTCTGCTTAGAGGAGTCAATGCAGCACATTCATTATTATTTTGTGCAGTCTGGCTTGAACGCTGATGGGCTACAACAGCTACCCTGGTTCTTTTTCAGTATGAAAGCAGTTATCCAGCTCTTGACTGGTACACAGGTGGCTGTTCATTGTGCAGTACATATTGCAGGTACTTGTGGGATATATGACCATCAATTGGTGACATTTAGTTGTAGGGGACAGACAGATCAAGTCCCTAACACAGGCAAGAACAGAGTTTCTCTGAGGGAATCAGCAAAAATGAGTTCTCTCAGCACCTTCATGCAACTATTGCAAAGGCAGCATGTCTTACAGTCAAAGCTGCCTCATACATTATTCTGGAGCACTTATACCAGTATTCCCATTGTATTTTCATATAGACTGCTGTAGGCACATGAGGTAATGGTTGCATTAAATGCCTTGTCAGCAAGTGCTGCAGTAACACAGCGGCTCTTATTCCCTACACAAAGCTATCATTCCTGCCTTAAGTGCAAAGAACTGTTGAAGTCTTGTGAGAGCAGAATGTCATCCTTCCACAGAGCAGCCCAAAGAGAGAGCCTTCTGTCTAGCAGGCCCTCACTAATAGCTTACAGTGTTTTGCTTCCATCACCAAATACTCTACAACTGAAATTTAATCTAAATGGGAGAAGACTGAAGAATAATTCAAAGCTTTCTGAAGAAAATCCCCATATAAAGAAAGTCATTTCAGGAGTGAGAGACATGCCAGGTGCCCAATAAACTGGTTTTGTAGCAAGGCTGCATTAAATGCAACTTTGATACAATCAAGTTCTCCTTCTCTTTGGTAGGAAGTGCTCTGAATTCCAGTGTTTTCCTTGAATATTTAAAACATTTTACCTCAGAAAATTCCTTGTTCCCTCCTCAATTGTAAGACAGACAAGAAGGCTTTAAACTAATGACTTAGTTTGACTCAAGACAAGTTTGAAGGGCTAGATTTGGTTTTAATTATTGAAAATTGTACAGTTGGGTGTTTCTTTCCTGTGATCAGAACCTAAGAACCCTCCATAGTGGTGCCTGTGCACGTGTTACCCACAGACACATTTCAAGAACCAGTTCTTGACTTGCTTTGTTTGGGAACCATGAGCCCACACTGCATAAACCAGCATAGACTATCCACAGCTACTCAAGTATAAACTTTTACTTCTTGGAAAACTATCATTTTTTTTTTCCCAGAATTTGACACCAAGAAGTTATTAAATTATAGCTTAATTGTGAAGGCAAATGAGAATGCTGTTTTCCCATGTTTGCTAGTCACATTACTGCCACGTATTTGGATCTCTGTTTCTTCCACAAATACCTTGTTTGTCCTATGCTTGGCATACCATGCCTCCTACCTACCTTTACCCTACCACTGACAGATTTGCCTGTGTAACCATGTGTCATGTCCACCTCACTCAGTAATGAGTTATAGTACATTTCTGCAACTTTTTTTTTTTCCCAATTAAACCTATTACCACCCAACTCTTCTGGGACAGCAGCCTTCATAAACTGTCCTTTATGTTGCCACACCATACCCTGGAATATCATCAGCACCAAGACCTTGAAGGGAAAACTAAGCCAAGATAGTTTTGAGAGCACCTAGCAGAAAGGGTGGGTTACATATTCTGGTTGTAGCTAACAGAATAGGAGAAGATTTTGCCAAATCAGGCCTCTGAAAAGGTGTCAGCTATGGCCAACAAGCCAACTGAAAATGTAGGTTGTTAAAAAAACACAGATCTGCTTTGCTGTTATTTGAGTACTTGAGAAAACCCATCTGATATTACCACTCCCACTTTGTTGAAGAAAGAAGGGAATGCATGGAGCAAGTAGTTTGACTTCAACCTAAGACCAACACTCTTGTGGGAACACCAGTGACTTCCCAACTCCCTATAGATGTGTCCTCTGCTACCTACACAGAGAGACACCTCTGTTTATGCCAATCAGCCTATGCTTCTGGAAGTCCAAAGCTTCAACTCTGATCTCAAGCATGACAGGAAATATAACTAACTGCCTTTTTACTGCTATTGTGTAAGAGGCCATTATTTGCACACCATAAACCAGCAAGAAGTGCATAGTCAGTTGCATATCACTTGTAAGCAGATCTTGCCAGTCACATATAAGTTTTTTTGTTTTGCATTATTTGGTGTGTTTGGTCTTTTGGGTTAGGTTGGGTTTTTGGGCGCTTTTTTAACCTTTTTGCTAGGTTGTTTGTGTGGTTGTTTATTTTTGAGAGGGGAAGACATTAAAACTCTCTTCAGCTTTTTTTGTTTCCTGACAATAAGAAAGGTTATCATGTAGACAAGGAGAGATCAGTAAGAAAGCATTAAACAAAAAAAAAAAAAAGTCTCCCCTAAATTCCTGGAGGTAATTTCCTCAGCTTTCAGCCAAAGAGGAATCATCACCTTCTCAGAGCTACCATGAAGTATAATGATATAAAGGTAGGCAGAACAACCAATACCCACAAAAGGCAATCCCAGCAACATTTCTGAAAAACAGGAACCTTAGTAGCCAGCAGCAGAGAAGAAATTGTGAGTAGTATCAACTCCTGTGTTGAAACACATGGTTTTTAGGTAATGCAGGTCTAAGCTGGTATGCAACAGGGCTCTTGCAGGGAAACAAAGCTTCTTAGAAACACATTCAGCACAGAAATCAGCTACTATCAGACCAAGTTCTGCAATAATTTTCTTGGGGTCCTCCAGGGACCTACAGCAACCTAAAGCTTAAACCTCACCCTCAAAAACAAGCTTTGAAGGCTTGCTCTGGGCATCCCAAATACTCATTACCAAGGTATCATTCCTAGAGATTGCTGTGGATAATGAACAGTCAGGGGTGCAAAAGACTCTGAACAGCTTTATATGCAAGTTCTGTTCTGGCTGTCTGCAGTCTCTCCCACATGAGATCGCTTAGGTCAGCCTTTGCTCCCAGCAGGAGCCTCTTGATAGTGATATTCTGACAAGGCAAGTAGGAACATGCCAGACACCCACACTACCAATTGTCATGAGGCTGTCATCTTGTATATGAGGCATAGGCACCTTGTAATTACACATATTTGGGAACAGTGTGGACTAATAACCAAGAAAAATTATTTGCATGGTCCTCCAAAGACCACATACTTATTGAATCCATCAGCAAATAAAGCGAGCCTTGGGGGAAGATGTGAGAGCAGAAAATCCAATGCTCATTTGATACCAAATGATGCCCTCCTACTGGTATTACTGTACTTTGCCAGAAGGCCTACACTCTGCCCAAAAGCAAGTTCATTTGCAGCAACTGGAAAGCATCTTAAAAAAGCTGACTCAGACCCTGTTCCAAGAAGGAGGCAACTACGAGAAGCATTAGTTTTGACCGAATGGGGAATTCTCTGGTTTCAAAGCAAGACAAAGCCTAGCACACTAAGTCATTCTAAACTAGGTTTGTGTACTGCAGAGGTGGTAGATAGCTTGTTCAGACAAGCCTATTCTAAACATGAGCTGCAAGTCTCGTCAGATTTTTAGCAGCTTCATCTGCAACTGCCATTAGCTCTACTCCACACTGCAGACCAGCCACAGATGCTTCAACCTGAGAGAGACTAGTACCACATCCTGTGTGCCAGCTCTATACAGAATAAAAGTTTATTTACTAGATATACCTTATGTTCACAGTAATAATGGTATATATATATATATCATAGGAAGACCTCAGTACCTAACCCCTCTACTAATGGCAAGTAACATTGGCAAGTGTGTTAAAGCACATAAATGTCTGTTGCTGGACGTGCGTTTGTGTACAGCTAAAAAAAGGACAACAGTTAAGACTGTAACTAAAACTATACGTAATTCACTCAAGTGAATTAGTGCAGGCAAACCAACAGAAAATGAACAACCATGAAGCATGAGAGCTGTTTGGTCTATTCCATCCCATTTATGAAAGGAGTCCCCCTGGCTTTTTTTTTTTTTTTTTCTGGAAGACAGCGAAAACAGGCAAGCCTGTGTGTAGGTTTAATACATTTCCTCTGCTTTCAGCATTATCTTTTAGATAACATGTTTCCAGCATTGTATCTTCTCTGTGCAGAGAAGCAAGACAAAAACCGCTGGAGCCCCTGGGGCAAGTACTTTTAAATTTAAGCTTTTTCGAGCGGTAGCTGCAAAAACGTGTTTGTTACGAGCGGCGTTCTCCTTCCGCGGATTTTGATTTTCTCTTTTGTCTGCTACCAGGACTGCTGACTCCAACCGGGCCTGATTAAGGGCGGTCTGGCCCCGGGAGGCTGCGCACCGGGGACGACAGAGCGGGGCCCCGGTTGATGAGAGGACGGGTGCTCGTCTCAGCCGCTTCGCCGAGAAGCCGCCGCCGTTTTCTAGGCCAGGCCCAAAACCCCTCGGCTTTGGGGAAGATGGCTCCCGCCCGAGGCCGGCCGACGGGGCGGATGCGGCCGAGGCCTCGCTTCCTCCCGAGCAGGGCAGCCCCCGGGGGCGCTCCCACCCCACCCATCCCCGTGGTCTTTCTGCCAGCCTGCGACCCACTCCCCCACGCAGCCCCTCGCCGGGGGAGAGGGAAGCCGCGCCCCCTCCCCCCCCGGGCCGCGCCCTGCGGCACAGGGAGGGGCCACGCATTGCCCCGGGGCGGCCGGGCTCCCCCCCC
>JANIJG010011884.1:24898-45016 GCA_024611175.1 Megaceryle torquata | reverse complement strand
GTTGGGTCAGGAGTGGAGACGGGGGGGGATGGGGTGGGGGGGGGGTGAGAGGGGTGGACTGGGGGGTGGGGGGGGGGGGAGGGGGAGGGGGGTGGGGGGGGAGAAAATGTTGAATAAATTGTTGCAAGTAGGATGATGAGTGAGATGGTAATTTCACTCTTTCCTTTCCTTGATCTGAAAGAGGATTTAATCCTCCTGTATCCTGGAGGATGTAGCAGTACCTCAAATAGCATTTATTACTGCAGTAGGACACCAAGACAGTGACACAGCACCTGGAGTCAGCAGGATTTGCCTTGCAGAGTGCCACCTTGCTCCTGTCTGGGTCAGAATGCTCTTCAGTACTGCGTTAAGATGCACTTATCTTGGACACTTGTTTAAACAATCGTGCTTTCTACAAGTATATGTTCTCCTGCTGTTCACAGGGTTCACCAAGCAGATTTTGTGCTCCCTGCAGTGTATACTGTCAGGTGAGAAATAAGTCCATTACCATGTCAGCCATCACTGGAACAAGAAACAACAAAGTTTTCTTGAGCTGATGTAGATTCTACAGGCCTTGAGACTCCTGCACTGTGTGATGCAATGATTACTAACTTTATCTTGGTCATGTGTAGAAAGCTGGAGCTTGGATCCAAGAAGATCTTGTTTCCCACCAATGGCCAGCAGAAGCTGTTGCGCAACGTGGAGTTACTGCACTGGACAATTACAACTGCAGTAACTGGGAATGGTGGCTCCATGAAAAAATCAACATGCTTCACTTGAAAGAAGGCAGTAAATCAGATGCAGTAAAATGTTTTATTTTATGCAGGAGAGGACATGCCTCCAGAAGATGGTGGAAGAACTGAGGACCCCATTAATAAATACTGAAACTGAAATTCTTGGTTTAGTTTCTTAGAAATCTGTGGCATTAGCTTTCAACATCTGTACTTCTGCAGGCAGCAGCACAAGAGGCTGCAATAGTGATTCATGCTGATATCCTGGGTTTGTTCATGGTGCCAAAGTGTAGTATCACAACATCTAGGAGAGGCTGCTCCTTACTGGGATGTGAAGATCTGTGATCTGTACTGTTTGGTGTCATCCAGAAATGTACAACTGCTCACACAGAGGTCTCAAGGTGACTTCCCCAGCATGGCACTTGCTCTGGGAGCAGATGCTGCTTCCTGCTGTGATATGAAGGAGATTAGCTGTCAAAGATTATATAGATTAAAGCGCAAACTCGAAGGGTCTCAGTGGCATTGGGGGCTTGAAGGAATAATTAGGCAGAGCAAATGGGGGATGGGGGGGGGGGAGGGGTGCTTTTGACTTGAAGGATGCATGGGCTATGAGAGCAGTGAAGCTGGTCTCTCTGAGCTGTTTAGTAGTTAAAAGCATCCAGTAGACCATCTCTACTAGTGACCAATGCCGGATAATGCAGATGTAAAACTAACATAATGTATTTGCTTGGTTAGGCAGTAGTGTAATTTATTTAGCCTCTCTTATTAGCTTCATGTGTTGAATCAAGACTTGCTCACTGCACGTACTTCAGGGATAGATGTGTTATGGAAGGTAAGCATCATATGGCTGTCTGCTTCTGAAGACTTTCTCCTTCCTGAGTATGCTCTCTTAGAGCATCACTAGTCCTTGTGTGTCCTGTTATCTATCTATCTCTGATTCTGGAGTAAATGTAATAATAGTTTTTTGTTTGTTTGTGTTTTTTTCCCCTATGTGGCAGGAATTCGTTCCTGGAACATTAACATTCTGTCCTGTGACCTGAATCAGCAACTGCGACTCTTTGTAACGCGACACCTGGCTCAGTTCTCTTCAGAAGTCAAAGGTCAGCTTTTTGGTTATCAGCATTAACTTTTCTTTTGGGGGGGGTGTGACAGAGGGACACCAAACCCCAAACAAATCAGAATAAAGCTGATTGTGATTTAGAATGTTGAAGTCAATTAGTGAGTTGTTTGCCCAGGATTCTGCAGACATGAATATTAAAGAAGAAAAACCATCTTGAGGACCTGTTGGATGCAAGGAATTTAAGTAAAAATTACATATGTGACTATTGAGAATAAAGTGAAGGCCCTCTGTAGAGGCCTATTAAGCTAGTATGTTAGAATTTTTTCTATCTTCTGTACCTTATTCCAGTGGCACAACATAGTTTTCTTTCTTAAGCTATTATCTATTTATTTCCTTTTGGGTTTTAGAATATGTTGTATGGACAGAATGTCTTGAGTAGAGTAGAAGACCAATCAAATGAGTTCCTGAACTCCTTTTTTGAAGGTATATTTCCCATATATAAAAAATGACAGTAACAGTTAGAAAGTGTGCTTGCTTAGCTTGTGGAAAAACTTGAACTCTGGTTTTGCTGTTTATAATACTTTTATGTAATATATGTTAAGTTGCTATAGTAAGCACAGATGACACTGTTGCAAAATCTGGTTTTATATAAGACTGTCTTATAGCTAACTGTACATTTTGCACTTTGTCAAAGCTTCTGAATATATTTTCCAGTTGAAGCTGTTCTCCTAATGGATAGCTGTGAAAGACGGTACCTGGACTCTTCTTAAATGTGCCACTGACTGAGGTCTCTTGACTTCCCCGCGACTTTTTAACATGGAGATAAAGTCTGTGTTGACACATGCACTTACAGGATTAAAATACTGTGTATGAAATGTATCAGTCGAAACACTTAGGAGATGATCTGTCTGAATTTGAAGCAACCCTAAGTCTGTTTTACAAAAAGACTAAGCACTAACAAATCATCATGAGTATAACATTTGCCCAAGAGTTCTTGTAAGTCAGGGTTGAAGCAGCTGGATTAATATTAGCAACACATTCCCCTCACTTCACTTGCCTGGTCGCTGAGGAGCAAAGGGTGCTGCTATGTGATGCCAGTTTATAAAGAAGGTTCTGAGGAATTGCAGGTCTCTTAACCAACTGTCAGGTCTACTGGGAAAATCAGGAACTATGAGACAGAACTGATGTCTGCCTAGGAAGAATCACTGTCTGTTCTGTGAAGGAAAATCCCACTTTTTGAATGTCTTAAAGTTTTTTGATAAGATCAACAAACTTGAGTGATTTAGTCTAGCAGTCAAAAATGTTCTGGAAAGTCCCTGAAGTCTGTTTAAGGAAGGCTATTGGACATAGAAGTAAGGGGCAAGCTTTGGTATGCTCAAGTTACTGAGAGAAGGATATTTCAAACTTTTAAATCTTGAATAAGGCAGAGGAGAAGAAACAAAGTATAAAAAATCAGCACAAATGAAGGATTTCTGTTCACCTGTACATCCACAGACACTCCTTAGATAACCTTTGATAGGCCTTTCCATTATGCAACTACAGAAATTTAGTTCTGATTAGTTAATTTCTATAGATAATGATATGGACCAGCTGTCATCTAGTTGCATGTCCAACACAGACTTAGGATTTAGTTCTGATAGTTTTGATCTCACCTCAGGAAGAACATCAGATAGGAATGTTATTTTTGCTGGCCATTCACAGCCACTTCTGAGAAACAGAGATGCCTTGAGGAAAAACTTGGTTGACTTCCCTAGTGAAACTAGGATAGGGTAGAGCAACATACATGGCAATCGTACCTTGCAAAAGTTTTCTCCTACTGTTGTAACTAATTAAGCAGTGACCTGTTAGATGCTCAGTTTTCAACAAGTGTTCTGACTCTACAGCAGGGGTCGTACAGACACTGCCTGATACAAACTCCTAGGCTGTTATACTGCTGTAGATTTGTAACAACCAGTAAGTTTGACTCCTCTGGCAAGAAACAAAAGATGAAAGCTGGTAATACAATACACTATGACGGTGACTAAAGCAGCCTACTGAATGGAGTATTTCAAGAGTTCCCTATCTGCAATTTCTCACTCACAAATACAGTTTGGAAGTATTCCTATTATGTTAATGCTTAGGCTGTGAAGCTGAAATCAAAATGTAACTGCAGTATTCTGTGGAAACAGAGAGGGCACAGTTACCTCTGACTTTTTTTTAGCCTGTTTAGAGATATTGAGAAACAAAGGAGTCTCAAATGTGGTACAAACAAGAGGAGAAAAGCAGAGGACAGGGCCAGTAATGGGGAGGTGGCCATACAAGTGATACCTAATACACCTTAAGTCAGTTGATTTGTTGGTTTGGTTTTGGTTTGGTTTTTGTGAGTTTTGAGTTTGTGGGTTTTTTGCCTACACTAACTTGCTAGCTCTTTTCAAAGTATTACAAAGATCCTGTCTCTTGCTTTAGGGGTAATCTCACAGCATAGCTTACAGGTTATGGATGTTAAGGGCATCAAGAAACCAAGCACAGATGTGATGACCTGCCCCAAGGGAAAAGGGGTGGTCCTGGATGGCAGCAGCAGAACAGGAAAAGGTAGGAAAAATTATGGAAGACCTTGCATGACAAAACTGTGTTATGGAGAATCTGGAAGCTAGCAAATGGTCTGAAGGAGGGAGAGGGTCATGTGATGAGGAAAAATAAACCCAATGTGTCAAACCAATTCAAGGTGAAATACCAAAGGCTTGCGTGCTTATATGGTGCGGGTAGCCCCATGTGCCCTTTTGCACAGTTGTCAGTTCCCACTGGCTGCCATAGTAGTTTAAGATCATGTGCAGTGTCCCTTTGTGATGGATGTTAATAGCTCTTTACAGTTGAGAGGGACTGTCTCTTTCCAGTAAAAACTGACGTGGTGCAAGGCAGAATGCTCACTTTTCAGCACAAGGCAAGTATGCTTTCTGCTATCTCTTGGTTTTGGTGTTCAGAGAAAAGAGCTGCTTTTTCTGAAAAACACTTGTTTAGACAAATATTAGCAGCTGCTTTCAGTCTGACTAGGGGACTTTTAAATAGCTCAATAGCCACTCCAGTGGTCTTTCCTCTCAACTTGTATTTTGTTAGTCTTCAGAAAACTTATAAATAACTAATGACGTAATTGAAAATTGAGCAATTAAGAACAACACTGAGGTTGAATTTGGAACAAATGCTTGAAATAATGAAACACTAATGCAATACTTTTCTTGCCTCTATAAAAGGATTATCAGAAATATTAAACACTTTGAAGAATTAGCTTGCATGTTTCTTTGTAAAGTTAATGTTTTATGCTGAAAGCCAGCAAGGTTTGTGTAACAGTCTAATAACTAGCTGCCTTGCAGGCAGATGGCCTTCAGGTTCTGAAGCCTTTCATATTCAACCTAATACACATGCTTCACATTTTACTGATGCTTTTGTTTTACACTTAATGGGACTTGAAGATACAGATATCTGCCACAGCCACTGAGGATATAGCCAAGTTGTGTTAAAGTTCCTGGAGGCAGCTGTCTTTCTGGATGAGGATGAATTCTGGAATGCTATTAACTCAAGCTAGGAGGTAAAGAATGTGTTTTTACTGCCCCTTGTAAAACTTATGGGCAGCTACAAAGAGGATGGAGGCTTTCCCTTCACAAGGGGCAATGAGTGCAAGTTGCGTTGGTAGAGGCTTTGACTCAAGATAAGAAAGAATCATTTATTTTTCTTCTTACTGTGAGAACAGTCACAGGAGCAGCCTCCTCAGGGACATGGTGGAGTCCCCATCACTAGAGGTTTTCAATATGTCATTGGGCAGGGTGCTAGATAGTATCATCTATGTTCTTTTTCCCATGGAAAGGTGAACCAGAATTTTTTGAGGTCCCTTCCAACCTGGGCTGTTCTGTGCTTCCATGTATTCAACTTTTGTGAAGAACAATGAGTCTTACTGATGGCACAAATCAGGTTGTGTTAAGTTATAAACCTGATAAGAAGTAAAAGCAAATGCATGAGTCCACTGTGCACATCTTAGTCTCAAAGTCTGCCTTTGATCCTCCTTTGACAGTAACAAATATCTCGGGTTAATGTTTTCATTCGTACAAGCGACTCATCTTCATGAAACTTGAAATAGCTTTGAGTGTCAGCTTGTGCCATAGACTCTTTTCTACTAAACTGCTTAGCAAGTTTTCCGTGACCCATCTCAGGGTCATGACAATAAAAAAGCTGCCTTTATACAAATTAAAGCTCACAGATAGTACAGGTGACAAGTTCATGTGCTCAAGCAAAAGCTGCTCTAGACAATAGGCGAAAGACCAATTACTTGTGAAAATTATATTACAGTGAAAGTGGGTGTTCCTCACAGCTGTGGCCTCTTTCTAGTGAGACTTCTGTAATAGGTCATCCAGTGATGGATTTTATTCATCTCTTGGCTGTTAGTAAAATGACTATCCTAAATTTGCATGTTTAGGTAGTAAAAGAACCAGCGATTAAGGTTATGTTTTCAGATGCAATAATGATTCTTTAGGGCTTTAGATGTGATTTCTAGTCCTTGAGCAATTAACTTTCATGCACCACTTGTCTGCCACCATACTTTTGACCAGAGAAATATAGAAGCAAGCACTTGTCAGCTTCCGCGCTCCTTCCTTGTGCGTGCGAGGGCTGTATTTGCTCTCACAGTAACCACGCTGAGTGTGACCTCGAATATCCTGTGAATTGCAGTCTCCCAACATAGTTCCCCATGCTGTAAGTGCAGCCCCTGTTTCTTGTTACATGCGGCTGCAGCAATCCCAAGCACTGATCTTTTCAACTGACTTCTGTCACAAACAGCTTTGGATTTTTCTCCTAGGTAACTGGTAAAAAATACCTGAGACTTGCAAGCACCACCAGGATCTAACAGTTAGATATACTCTAATCAGTTACTTGTGTGTTCTGTAAGAATGCTTTGTGTTGGGGCAGAGGGTTGTACTGGTTCAAGCAAAAGGTACACCCCGCACAGTGGCAAAAAAAAATGTCTGTGGGGGAAAGAGTGCATGATGAGCACATAAAATACTTCCTCCTTGTACTCTCCTAGCTCATATCTTTCCAGATCATGGAGAGAGGTATGTTTTCTTGGTGTTTAACACATCACTTTTCAACTTCTACAAAGTTTTTTCAATCTTTCCCTACCAGAAGCAAAAAACCTGACAAGTAGAACAGTTCAGTGACATGATGCAGGAAGAAACCTGCAACTTCTTATTTCCTTGGGCTCTCATTCCTGTCTGGTCTTATTTAGATGTACCTTCCAACACTGGTCAATTTCTGTTCAATCCATTTGTGTCACAGGTTTAGCATCTTTGCCTGTTCATTATTTCTCCAGGTTAGAGGCCTGCCTTCCCTAATGGCTCCTTATAGGGAACCTATTCCATACTTTTCATCTTTGTTTTACTGTCTTCCAGATCTACCTCATCTCAAAAGATGCTGGGAGGAGAATTGTGTAGTGTTCAAAGTGGGGTAGAGCTATGTAGTTACACAGTATCACAAGATTTTTTTTTTCCTCTTTTCCTGATTTTTAACATACCTGTTCATTCTGACTGCTGCTGATCAATGAGCTGACTCTTGAATAGAACTAAGAGGGTTGGAACCAAGATCTCTCCCCAGTGATAATAGTTAACTCTAGTTAGTTATTGTCATTTCATGTGTGATTTATATTGATAAATAAAATGGCATATGAACCTTCCCACTGAGGTTTCCCTCAGTAGTTCATCCTCAGCTATGCTAACAACTTAGTATTAGTTATAAGCTTTGCCACCAATCTGCTTTCCTCCTTTTCAGGTTGTTTATGGTTTTGGTGAACAGTATCAGTCCCAGCGTAGGCTGATATGATGTGCCTCATGAAATAATAATTACACTGTATCAATATGACCTTTGAGGTTTTGACAAACTTATTTAGCCTTTATTAAGAAGTAAGGTCATCTTTTCTCTAACGCCATGCTTACTGGCATTCGTTCTCTACTCTATTTCAGTCTTTACTGCTGATGCATGTTCCAGTCTTCTAGGACTGAAATGCCACTGCTCTGGAGCTCAGACTGGAAACTGAGAACTTTCAAGCCAGTCTCTTAGATCTTGTATGGTAATTATCTGTTGGTATAGATGTAGTCTGATTGCTGCAATCTCCCAGCACTATTACTGTTAAAATAGAAATAACTTCATTGTCTCTAAAATTTATTCTTCATTTCTCCCATATAGAGAACAAAAATATTTACTGAATATTTTTGTCTCTATTTGACCTGCAGAGCTAAGAGATAGCACAAAAGTAAAAACTTGTATGGTGATATATAAAAGTTTATTTTAAAATGCTGCTTTTACCATCTTTAACAGACATTTTTAATGTAAAGACAGCTCATCTGGAAAGCTCCATGCCTTCAGAGTTCCTTTTGATGGTAATATTGAGCTGCATTCTATGTATTTGAAGTCAGTGTACCAAAGCTTCTTTGGTAGGCCAGGCTAGGAAGTTATCAGGATTAATATTTGTTTTCCTTTTGTGTATTTCAAAAACATTCCTTTGTTCATAAGGTACACATTATGGTTCTTGCTGTGATAACCCAAAAGGCTACTCGGTGAAGGTAAGAAAACAGAGCCCCAATAAGCTATACTGCACCTCAGCTAAGCTGAGGCCAGTTTGACATCAGTTTCTAGCTTTCACATTCTGTCCAAATGTTGATTGCTAACTGAAAGGGCAAATAGTGTTTCTCTCACTCCAAAATCCATGCAAACGTTAAACTGACCCTGTTTTCTGTGCCTGTTTGTTATACATTTGAAAATGCTGAGGCTGCAGGAAAGTCATATAGGTTCTACTTATATGAAGCATCATCTGTATGAAAAACTTCTTTTATAGATGCTCTGGTTCTGTTAAGCTTCTCTACTTAACAGTAAGGTGAAAATTCTATTCTGTTTTTTAAAAGCAAGTAAGATGAAAGGAAATGCTATACTGAATCAGATCAGTGGTCTATCTAGTGCAATATTCTGCCTCTGGAAGTGGCAATAAGAGGTGCAGTTCAGGGAACCATATGAGTCTAGCTGCTTCTGATTGTCCTACCCCGCCCCGAGGTCCCTCGTTATGCATAGTGCTTGGATTTGGGATGTTAAAGGGCACGCCATGAGCAATGCCTCTTACCAGAAGCTGTTTAATGTCGTCTCTTGAATCTGGAAATGCTGTCTGCCCCCGCAGTCGTGTAGCATCAAGTTCCTGAAATTCATCAACTGCTATCTAAAGAAAAAATTCCTCTTCTAAGTTGGTTTAGCTTTACTAGGTGTTCCCTCACTTCTACTGTTTTAGATTTGATTGTGATTCACCAAATCCTAATAGCTTTGACTATTTTTTCCTATTTTAAATAAGTTCCTTTCTAAATTGAAGAGATCTGGACTTTTAGGACTCTTATGATAAAGCCATTGTTCAAACATCTTAATTTTGTTTATTGAAACTAAACCTGAATTGTTAAACACAACACTTTGCATTATCTTCATAATCACCAACAGCATGCAGTGCTATCCTAGATCACCTTTTACCCTCATAGAGATAATAGATGTTTATGAAGCTGTACTTTTAAAGAAGGGGGAAAAAAAATGCATCACCTTTGAACAAGGCCCATCACACGAGAACTTTAGCCAAATAGTGGATTTCCTATTTTAATGAATACTCAGCGTTACTGCCTGTGTATAATCATGGCCCCTATTTATGGTATGGTGCTTATAAGACTTCTCTTACTACTTGAAAGTAAATACAAGATTTTTGATTCTCAGCTGTTGTTCACCAGTGACATCACCACAAAATAAAGCCTTCTAACTTGCACTTCTGATTTCAGCATCCTCTAGAATCTGACTGACTTCTGTAAAATTGGGCTGAGGTCAGTGCACTACTGGCCCAGGTTTTGGAAGGTGGGCCTTTTGCTGGGCAGCTGAAGTGGCTGTTAGGACTCTGCACTGGAGTACACAGAGCAACATATTTTTATGATCTTGGTGAACACTCAGTTCCATTGTTCTGACAAGTCTGGCATTTCAAGGGATGCAGGCACTGTTTTTAGCACCTTACGTAAGATTTTTTTTTTCTCAGCAGACACCTGCCATCTTTTGGTGTGTAACCCATTTTAATTCTTTGTAATTTTTTTGCCTAGAATAGCATTTTCTTTTCTTTTGCTGTCTGTCATTATTCTTATCGCTCCTTTTTTGATAAGCTGTTTATCTTTTTTTAATAAGAAGTGCTTAAGCTCTGAGGAAGCCAGTTAAGAACAAACAACAAAGACATGTGCTTCCACTTGGTGCCAGCAGAAAAATAAGGGCTGTTGAAGATACCATTTTACCATTTTCTCCATTGGATAAAATCAGCAGCTTTCAGTCATTGGATGACAGTTCATGGAGGATCTGTATGATGCAGAGCAAGTTATTTAAGCAGTGCTCTGATACCTATTTAATGCTGTCTAGCACACTAGTTGCACACAGAATAACTTGGGGGCAAGGGGGCTGATGGTGGTGTTTGTGGGTTTAGTTTTTTTCCTTTTTTTTAATTAAGTGCCACTTTAGCTTGACAAAGGCAGCTTTCTCTTGGTGGCCATGTGCATTGTAAGCATGGCAGCTGCAATGAGAGTCACCTTCTAAATAAGACTAGTTCTAATACTACTTTTAGAGTCTTCATGTGTTAAATGTTTAGCACAGATGGTGAAACTGGGGATACTTATTACAAGCTAAAACAAGCTTTGAGTGACTTCTTTTTTTACAAACACTGCTGGGATTATAGCATCAGTCATATCTAGAGATTGGTAACCAAAGCTATGTTAATACAGTGTTAGTGTGTCATTATTTCACTGTGGCTCTGTACAAGTTTCTCCTCTATTGTCCCTGGCTTCAGTAGCTTAGAGTAGGCTTTCCCAATCCTTGTCAAGTGAAAGTTGCTGAGACAAAAGATGAGCAAAGAGGAGGGAGGATTAAATAGGAAAAAAATCATTAACATGTTACAGTTTCAACAGCTCTGTATCATTTTCTGACAGACTTCTTGGTCTGTTTCCCTCTACCATGCTATAAATGCAGTTCCCCATTTCTCTTCCTTGGCTTTTAAAGAATCCCTAGTGCTGGCATGGGCTTGAGGAGGAAGACTCCAACTATCTGCTCTCAATTCCTGTATACCCGAGTGTTGCATTTAAACAGCTGGGAGTATGTGGCTTTGGGGGTTCCAGAGCAGTCCCCTTTCTGGGGCTGACCCTGTTGAGCTGTCACTGAGGTCACTGACACATCTCAAAGGGTTAGGCTGTTGGATTCTGCAGTACTTCCTGCGGTGACTTCATCAAGTGGAAAGCCTCTTCGCCAACAGCCAGCAAATGTGCATTATCTCACTGCACCAGGGTAGAGGAGAGCAACTGGCAGCATTAATGTGCTAGATGCCAGAGAAACAGGCTGTGTCACCATCTTGCCGTATGGGTGCACAAGGTGCCCACGCACCTCTCTGAAATGGTGACTGGCCCTCAGCCTGAGGAAGGTGATACTGCTCCAGGTGCTGCAGCCAGCTTGGGCAGGGGACCTGGACAGAATTCCCCCGAGGTGATCTCGTCTAGGGTCTTAGCTGCTATTCAATAAATAAATTCTTCCACTAAGTGCAGATTCAGAAGAGTGAAAAAGTGTGGAAGGAGCTTGTTAATCCTATTTTGCCATGAGATTAATTGTCATGTGCTATTGTAATTTTAATGCCATAATTCCTCCCTTCTTAGAAAACAGATGTCCCTCAGCCTGACTGGCTCTGTTCCAGGATTTTGTCTTGCCCTGTTAACCATGGCATTGCTAGAATATGGGCCTTTTCTTTCTCTGCAAGTAATTAAAAATTAAGTCTGGAGGCACTGTTTTCCTTTACTGATCTAGTGTTGCCTCTTTCCTGGGAAATCTGAGATGACATGCTTTCTGCTTGATCCTGAGAAATATTATGTCTTTGTGCTAGAAAATTCTGAAGTGGTTTTAACAGGGATCATTAAGGGCTTGTGTCTAGAGGCATCTTTCTTTTGAAGTACCAACTTGGTTTTGCTCTATTCTGTGTAATGAAATGTCTTGCTTCTTGATTTGAAAATTTTAGGGGGTTGTATGCAAAAGCATTCAGCTCTGCCTGATTTCTTGCTAGGGCAAATGTGCTGCTGCAGAGGATCCACACCAGATCCATGTTCCATCTGTAATTTTTTATTTTAATTTTTTTCTTCTTCCTGTTGGCCTGTATGAGGCAGTAAGGGAAGAAACGAGTCAAATCATGAGCTCAAGCTTTGGAAAACTGAGCACTGCAAATAAAATAAATTCACTGCCTGAATACAGTCTTCTATTATTATTTTAAGTCCAACTAATGCTTTAATGTTTGGTGTTTTGTTATGATTTTAGTGTTAGACGGACTCTTTGAAGTGAGGCATTGTTTTCTTAGTTGAATGCATCAAGTTGCAAGCAGTCTGCTATAAACCATAGGTAATTAGTTTTGGTGGTTAATTACCTACGGTTAAAACTGCTTCATTTCTGGGATGAATTTGTCTATTGTGGTTTCAATCTGCCTGTATCTACAACATTTGAGTTCACTTCTGGAAGAAATCTTACTACCTGCAGCAGTCTTCTCTACCCACCTCGTAATGCATTCTATTGTACAAATCAGACTGATTTGGGATGTTTTGACCTCAAACGGTGCTTGTAATTGTGCTAGGATCTTTTCAGTTTGAGTCTTAGAATCTGCCCTTCAAAAATTAAAAACTTAAACCGTAAAAATTGCAACAAAAAAAATATTGAGTGGTCTCTGTAACGACCCCATTGATCGCTCTATTGCTCTAAATCAGCAGCCTGCAGTACATCCACAGCTAGCTCCCTCCACTGTCATGTTCTCGTCCGTGAAGTTACGGCTTTCTGAAATATGACAAATATTGTACAAACAAGGTGTAAATTTCTTGCTCTTGTCTGTAACATACCTAGTCCCATAGAAAATGAGATCAATGATTTTTTTTTTTTGCTTTTGGTACCACTCATGAGCTTTGGTTAACAATTAGTGTGTTTTCTTGCAGGTAATTGATTCCTTTAAGTTTTATTTCAGATTGCCCTAGTAATACCTTGAACAAATATCTGCTCATCACTTGTCCATCATTAAAAAATGATTTTAATCTCACCAATATAAGCTAACAGTCTTCTAGAAAGTGGGGCTGTTTTCTTCCTTTCTGCCTGGCAACCGAAATGCGTAAGCCCTGTCCTTGGCTGCCTGAATAGGCTTCCCTGTAGGACCATGAGTCAAAGTCCAGACCTTGATTCTTGCTTCAGGATAGCCAATGGATTGAGTTCAGGAATATGGTGGCTCCTAAAATTGCAGGGTATAGCTTGTAATCAAAAATTTAATGGGGAAAATTTCATGGGGAGCACAATTGTGATGTGGATGAAAATGACCCATGCAGATGTGGTTTCTTGGCAGCTAAACTTAGTAATACAAGAGCTCCTACATGGTCCAGCGGTCACCACGAGCTCACTTCTTGTTTTGTATGTAAGCGTGATTCTTTAACGTGCTGTCTCTACGGAGTACTACAGGCATACATGTTCATAAAGGAAAATGTTCAGCACAGTCAAATATTCCTGCTGCCTTGGGGGGAAATGGTAGAGAATGAGCTATCTGCCATTGGTGTTGTGTGGGGCTCGCTTGCTGCAGAGAGGCAGTAAGACACTGCTGTGATAGAAAACCCATCCTCAGTGGTCCTACTGGCAAAACTGTCAGTACAGTGATAGCAGTAGAATTCCTGATGCAGGCATACTTGGTGGAGAAAATAAGTCTTAACAAACCAGACTATGTTGTTATAATTATTTTACCAAGCAATAAACTGATAGATAGTTATTTTTTACTCAAAATTAGTCATTAATCCTTACACAAAACACAAACAAAAATAACATTTGATGAGGTTTTTCCTTTCTGTTTTTGGTATTTTATCACCACAGATAACTATCTTTCTGACTTGGAGCTTCTTACATCAAAGCTGCTAGAGTTGAAATCACCACAGTTGTGAATTCACTGTTAGCTTTTCTAAAGTTAGACCTTGCCCTACTAAATTATTACTCTTGCTTCTAAAACTAGACATTGTGGTTAAATGTTGCTAGCAGTTCATGGAATTCAAATCGCTGAAGTGTTTATGGAGACAAAGAGCAAGTGGGTTTGTCCGGGAACAGTACTGGCATCCTTCAAGGAAAGTGAAGGCAGTGATTGTGCTGAACCAGTTCTGCTGTATGAGAATTGTGGAATGGTAGGGGTTGGAGGGGACCTCTGGAGATCACTGAGCTAGCTTTCCTATATAAAGATTTGAGGTGTCAGGATCTGTTTGAATCGACCTTGAGAGAAGATTAACCCTTTAATTTGATGGAAAATACCAATGAGATTGTTGGGGAGGAGTTGGACCTTTTTTCAGGACACAAAGTAAAAGCATGTTTTGTTTTCTTCAGTACTTTTGTGTCCTGGTGGATGTGGTTATTTTCTTTTTAAAAGAAATACTAAGTCTACACCAGTCTGTCCCTTGAGGTAGTAGCTTGTGAATAATTCTGATTTTAATTTTGGAATCCTTTGTTAAAAGGATTTAGTGTAATGCATTTTGGTTCCATTTTAGAGTGGGTTTTTTTGCCAAGTGATACTGGTCTTTATCTGCAGAACTTTCTAGGGCAGACAAGCTGCATGAGATTCTTTAACTGAGAAATTTAGACAGGAAAAAACACGAGGGGACAAGGTCCTATTTTTCTTTGAAATTACCCGTTCTCTGTGGTTTTACTCATTTTTGTAAACTGAAGCTTGCTCTGGATTTTGACTGCCTTCGCTTTGACAGTAGCTATCGTGGAGATTGGTTATGGCTCTTCACAATGTTACTTTGCCTTCAGATAGGTGAATGGTCTGGGTTTGACCTAATCCTACCTCTTAGCCTCTGAAATTTTACCAAGTGCTAATAATTGTGCAGGAAAATCTGCAGTAGACAGTTTGACTCCTCTGAAGAAAATTCTCATGGGGTCACTGTTCTAAAGGTGGAATTTGCTTGCAGTTTTATTCCTATATCATGGAAATGAATAATGCAAAGTGGGTATTGATTTTTTTTTTTACCTCCTCCCCTTCTCCTCATTTGTTTTTCTGCTCTGGTTTCATCTAAGCTACATCTTTACAAGAAAGCATGTACTGCAGTGCTGATCTCCTCCTACAGGAGGGAATAGTGCCTAAAATGGGCTTGATCAATGTCTAAAGAACACTTGCTTATTTTGCATCTTTCTTCCATTTCCTGACTAGTAGGTCTTAGAAGCAGCAAATGTCTGGTAACTAATATCCCAAACATATACACAGTTTACTAGCAGTAGTTTGGAGGAAATAATGTTGATCATTTTTATCTCTTTAAATTTAAAATACGCCTGGAAGAACAGTTCCTGTTCTGTAATCGCAGCATATGGTTATTTTTTGTGGTATCTTTGCATGTAGTAGAAGATTGGTTCTGTGGCTTAGTTTTCTTTGCATTTTTTGCTTGTCTTCAGACTTAGCTTCATTGTGAGAGAATACTCTGTACAATGTAAGCTAAATCTGCATGAACTTGACAAGTTATGGTTCTGCACCGACAAGGAAAGTGCATTGCTTACAGAAAAATGCCTGCATTTGGACATCTCAGTTTCCAGTGCTGGACCTGGTTTTTACCTTCTTCATTCTGTAGGTCTGCTGGGATGTGTGGAAAGCTCTGCTGTGCCTCTGGCTGGAGCAGTCCTGTGGGTGCCAGTTGGGTACTAATGCTGGCAAAGGCTGCTGAGGAAGTACAGCCAGCCTGAACACTGTGTAGAAGGCATGGGGTTTTCTTCAGGTAGACGTATGCCGCTCACTGGAAACACTTCTGGAGAAGACTTCCGTGAACTCTGTGTCAGTGTTAATAGGCAGACACTAAGGTTTGATCAGTGTCAGTAAGAAATCACTGGGATTTGATCCTAGTCCCTCATTCCTCTCTGCTGCATTGTCACCCTTTGGGGAGCTCTGCAGAGTCAATGATGCACTCATGCAGGGGACACTGCTGTTCTTAATGTGCCCCAGTATTTGCCTCCATCCCTCTTTTCATGTTCCTTCTGGTCTTTAGTACTGCTCATGTTTGCTCCAGTTTCGCAGCCTTGATTTATAAACCTCTTTATCCTTTCCACCGAGAGTTCTAGACAGGTCATCTTCTGTCATTTTCCCTAAAGCTTTTGACTTGCTGAGCTAAATTAGGATCACCATTTTTAAAACCTTATTTTCTGGGACAAGCAAGACCAGAGTGTTGCCACAGAAAACTCACAGGATTCATGAATTTATTTAAAGTAGGAATTGGAAAAGAGGCTGGTAACAGGCATTGATAGTCTCTCTGGGCCTGCATTAGGGATGCTATTAATGCAAAAAGAAAACCTGCAGCCTTCTCTGTACAGCACACTGGTGATAGCCTCCTGCCTCTTCTCTTGGCGTTGCTTTGACAGTCTTGTGTAATAAGATCTTGGAAGCCCAGGATGCAGAGAAGTAGAGTTCTGTGCACTCTCTGCTTTTCGTGCAGAGGCGTGGAGAAATAAATACCTGTCCTCCCTCGTGAAAGCATGTCACTCAAATTAATACCAGCACCATGGCCGAGCCAGGCCATGGTGGTTTTTTGGCCCAGCACTTTTCAGAAGCTAGTATCATTAGAATCTCTGTTCTCATTAAAGCCTTTGGCCTACTGTTAAGAAGAAAATCAAATGTATCTGAGCATAAGACAGTGTGCAACTCCAAGCTATTGTTTGGGGAAGCATGACCCCTCCAGACTCAGTACATGCCCTAAGCCCTGAGCACCATGATGCTTTAGCTGTAGTTCTTGGGTATCCCCCAAGATCTTGGGTTTCACAAAGACAGGGAGCCTTCACTTATAAAAAATATTTTAAACACTGTGGTGAAGAAATGCTTGGAGATGTGACCTCGTCTGCACCCTGAAATTTGAAAGTAAGCAGGAAAAAAAACATTAAAAAGTCACTTCTGCTATTTATGCAGGCCTGGGGGAATAGCCAGGCTGGGGCGGCTTAATGTTTATGATCCAGAATGTTCCTGTCAGTGTGATACTGACTCAGGTGTGCAGGGGTGAAATAAACATTCACATTGTTAACAGCTTAAATCCATACCCTTGTTGAAAGGGAACTGCACTGAACGCACCAGGAAGCTCTGAAGGCTTTTCAAAGTCCTGCAGACAGGGAACAGAATTTATCCATCAGAAAACAGGATCTCTGTTTCAAAACAGTGATTTGGTGACTGTTGTCTGACTAATTGGAGGAGAGCTTACTTTGTTAGCATAAGTGAGAAAAGCTCCATCTCTTCTCTAATTCAATATTTGAAATATCTGTCCTTGCATCAGAGAATACTAGAGCCTTTAAATATCAATGTCCGAGTGGTCCTTGGAATTGAGCACCAATGAGCCTTACCTCAATACCGGTAAGAGCGCTGTTTCTCTTGGGTTTGGGGGTTTTGGTCTTGTTTTGGTGTGGGTTTTTTGGTGTTTTGTGGGAGGGGGTTGGTTTGGTGGGGGGTTTGGTGTGGTTTGTTTTGGTTGGTTTGTTTGTTTTGGGTTGTGGTGTTTGTTTTTGGTGTCTTTTTTTTTGAATCCTAAGCCTCTATATACTCCTGATACCTGGTCTGTGATGTCCCATAACTGTCAGACAAAGCTCCTGATTTCCTGAAGGAGTGAAGAAACTGAAATGGCTTTGATCATAGCTCTGTAGGTCTTTAGGGTTTTAGAAAGCAGGAAGTAGAAACTAGAAGCTCAGTGCCCTCTCATTAGGAACTGGAAGAGACTTGAAGCTCAGTAAATGCTTTCCTTATTAGTGCCCCTTTTTTTCTACTTTTGACACTTATTTTTAGGCTTTTTGCTAAATGATCATTTGTTGTCATCTTTAAAAGCTATCAAGTAGTAGTTATCACATTAAGGCAGGAGTGCTACTTCAGAGAACTACTGTGCAGGAGGCTTTGTAGGCCAGTTAAATAACTGGTGCATAGTAAAGGCACCGGCTACTTTAAGAACCTCTTCAGCTTTGAATGACCGTCTCACTGGTCAAGCAGTACATGTGTGCCAAAGAGCTGTGCTTTGTGAGAACCAGCACACCTTGTAAGTAATTTTTCTTCATAAAAAAACCCCAACCTTGCAAAGTACAAAAAAAACATTCCTGGCTGGTGGGGCTGTATAACAGGGAAGGATTTTTTTAACAATTACTGATATCAGTAAATGTCCTGATTAGACGGTTATAGCAAATCTTATTTGACTGCAATAAAAAAAACCCCAAACCCCCAAAACATACCTAGCCATTCTTGCCTTATAGAAAAGACAGTGGAAGAGCAACATGACAGATAAGAGAATACAGATGCTTTAGTGAAGGTTAATGGGAAATTATTATTTTATTCCCATCACTTGTAACCTCAGAATTAAGGAATATCAAATGAAATCACTAAGCAGAAGTTACAAGCCAAATATACAAGGGGAAGTAATTTTTACGTGATGCATCGCACAACAATTGCTGCAGAGTTCAAAAGTATACATATAGCTTCAGAAAGCAAGAGAAGCTCATAAATTTTCTACATAAAAATATAGAAACAACCTTTGTTGGCAAGGGCATCAGCCAGGAGCTGAGAAGTGTAGTTGGAGATATATAAATCTGCCATTCAACACTGTCCTCCCAACACTTGTCCCAGGATTTAACAATCCAAAGGTATGTATGAAAAAGAAGCACTCCATCTCCTTGTTGCAGTTGTTGCTGTATTCCCGTGGCTGGAGGTTATGCTGTACTGATGATTCTGGTGACTAGAAGAGAACTATGTCCCTTACCATCTGTTAGTAGTCTGATTTGACTGTCAAGTGAGTGGTTGGGTGTGGATCTACAGAACTGCTTTCTGCAATGACTTTTGTGTTGGAGATGAAAGCAGAATCCAGAAGGCTCTGTACTCACCCAGTGCTTGCCATAGAGGCTCCAGCCCACTGGGCATGGTTTCCAGCCACCCCGGTAGATTGACTGGCATCATCAAGTAGCCTGTGCATTAGATCTATCAAGCAGAAGATGGGGATGTGACAGATGTAATGGAGCAGTTCAGCAGCTCCCATAGTATGGAACTACTCTTTTTAGTAGTTTGTACCTTGAGTTTTTTTAATCTCTGGCCTTTGTAAATAGCTTGTTAAAATGAGGATGAACTGTTACCTGTTCAAAACATGTAGAAATCTCAGATATTTGATTGCAGTGAATTATTTTTTTCCTGAAAATCACGGGTATTTGCTACTGATTTGCATAATCTGAAAGCTACAGAGGAAAAGGTTAAAAATTTTTTTAAGGTCACCAAAATCCTGTTATCTTTAACCCTGAGCATTCCATTGTCTCAGACAGCCCTTGGAAGATCACTGGGAGGGTGACTTGTAGGGCAGACAGTACATCTCCAGCTTTCAGCTAATTCTGGAATCTGAAAGTAAGCTGGGATCTTGCGTAAGGCAATCAGGGCATTGGTTGAGGTTGCACTGCTTGCTATGAAAAAAAGGTAATTATTGGGAACTGGCATGCCATGGAGTAATCTATATATTGCAGTGTTGGACTGATAGGCCTAAGCCTGACAGAGCAGAAACAAGGAAGTGTGTTCTTCTGTCAATTGTCCTGGAGGTCAAATGATCCAGACACTGATACTGGTTGTGAAATGAGTTAGAAGGTTCTTCTGAAAACGGTGCTGGAAATAGGTCTCCAGAGGCCAGGTGGTGGTTCTGGTGTTGTTCATTCAAGTTTGTTACCTGTTCAAAGGGATCTGAGAGAATCCTTGACACATCCCTCTTCACTAGCAGGGAGACAGGGGGTATGTGATACGAGGCACAAGCCTCCCCAGCCCTGATGCTGATGCTGTGCCTGGTGTTGTGCGTTGCTTTTCTTTAACTGGAGAAGCTGCTCTGCAGTTAGAGCTGGGCACGAGGTTCCAGTTTAAGAGTAACTTAAACCAAAGCTGCCCTCAGATGAGATGGGGAGCGCCTGCCTGGGGCGTTCCTGTGAGGGGCAGCCTGACTGTACGGCAGTGGAGAAAATTGTTCGGATAGCATTGGAACCCATATGCTTGCAGGAGTTTGGAGCTTCACGTATTCTGGACCTCTGGCCGGAGTCCTGGTGGTCGCAGGTGCCCGGGCTCTGCGTCACGGCCAGCCTTGTGCGGGAGCCGCGCTGGGCTGGCTGCGGTGCAGCGGGAGGTAGCGCCGGGTGTGCCGGTGGGATGCTCCGGGATGCCGGAGCTGCGGCCCGGAGAGGGTTAAGCAGCCCTGCGCACTGTAGACGGGTGCGGGGGGGGGGGGGGGGCGCAGTCCCCCCCTCCCCCCGCGGTGGCTCCGCCGCCGCTCCCGCCAA
>JANIJG010011884.1:2747-24888 GCA_024611175.1 Megaceryle torquata | reverse complement strand
GGCGGCGCGGGGGGTGGGGGGGGGGGCGGCCGGGGGGGGCGGGGGGGGCGGCGGGGGGGGCGTGCGGCCGGCGGCGTCGGGGGGGGGGGGGGGGGGGGGGGGGGGGGGGCGCAGCTCCTCCCTCCGCTCGCGGTGACTCCGCAGCTGCTCTCCGCAGCCCGGGCTGTGCGGGCGCATCTGCGGCTTCCCACGCACCCCGCCACGGCCGCTGCTCCGTGGGCCGCTCGCCCCAGGACACGATGGTATGTGCGCGATCCTTTCCTACCCTGCTAGCCCGTCCCGGAGGCTCCAGGGCTCGGAACGGGCGGTGGAGGGGCTGGTGGCGTCAGAAACGACAAGCCCCTAATATTGTGCCGGGGAGCGGGGTGGGTGCGGGACCGGGGCGGCCGGCGCTGGCTTTGTTCTCGCTCTGATGCTGTTCGTTGCTTTGAAGATAACTGGTTGACCAGGAGAGGATGGGTTCTGCTGTGGGAGGTGACTGTAAACTTGGGTACCTGGCAAGCGGATCTAGTCCTGAGCGGGGTCTCCCCCTTTCCCCTGCCCTGGCTCGGGGGATGAGGTGCTGGCTCTGCTACGCCCTTGCAGAGGAGCGGATGAGATCTTGGCGGAGCAGAGAGGATGCGTTTCCCTTTCCTTGGAATTTGATCCTGTTGGAATAGGTGGGGTGACAGACTGCTGGTTGAGGAGGAAAGGACTAATGACAGGAGGGAAAGGCGGCTGCAGATGGAGCTTGCCTTTTATTTTTTTTTATGATCGGAGGACCTCGCCCCTTCTCAGCTGCTTCTGTCCTGAGTATAGGAACAGAAATCGAATTCCCCAGCTGCTCAGCTGTTGGCTGCACTTGTGTCATTAACACAACTGTAGAGAAGGATGTACGAAGACGGGTCTAGAGAAGATATTCTGCCTGTCAGGGACTTAAGGAGCCCTGCAGCATTAAGACTTATCCTAGTGTGGTCTTTTCTGGAGACAGTGTGCTACTGGAGAAGGGAGGAGGTGGCACAAGGCATCTCGCAGATGCTCCCTTTGGGCAGGGCTCAGTGAAAGCCAGTATTAATGTCTGTATCTCTGTTCAGCTCAGTGCTGATGCTGGAATGAGGCTAATGCCAGTCAGGAAGGGGGAGGGTTGTTAAGGTGGACTCTCATGCTGCTGATGAGATGGGAGAGAGAGAGATATGGGGCCCCTTTTGCAATTTCTACCTCGTTTGGTGCTGCACACCCACACATGAGTAGTCTTGAAGTAGATGAAGTCTGGCTTCAAGCTGCTGAACACTACATTCTTCCACTACAAGAAGCCAAAAAGCATCCCGATGCATCCAGTTAGAGGGGGAGTGAAAAAGGGAAGGTTCTTGTAGAATGTGAGTGGTGCAGCTTTTCTAGGGCAGCAGAGGAGAGGAGATGTGGCCAGGCTGGGAGCTGATTTTCATTCTGGCAGGCTACAGGCAGTGATTTTGTGCTTTAGAAAGGAGAATAGCAAAATGCCTTCTTTTTTTCTAGCAGAGGTCCTTTGTCATACCTTACCCTGCTATACTTCCCATATAGCACAGAGGTATAAGGGGCCACCTTCTTCCTTTAAGATTAGCTTTCCTGCATCACCAATGGCACAGTGTGATGATGACACCTTTGCAGTCCACAGATGCACGGGATTCTATTTTCATAGTGTGTCTCTAGCATCCTTTAGTGTTGCCACCAGCAACATCCTGCTAAAAGTATAAAATTATCAGTACAGTAATGCTAAAATGTGTTGAAGTATTTCAAAACAGGGCCTTTTATCTCCAGAGTCCAGAGCTAGAGGAGCTGGAGCAGGGTTTGGCACATGGCACAGACCAAGAGTGCATGACTGTGAATATCTGTCAAATGCTGCTGTTTTGGGTAAGAGGGACAAAAGTAGGAGAGGCAAACCTCATTGAGCAGGGAGGGAGCGATGGAAAGTCAGTAATAATGCCAACAAAAGCTTTTTGAATAGAGAAGAGAGGGGGCTGAGGGTGATCAGACTGAGACTGTCAGTGATGTAGGGAGGGGTAAAAGGAGGGAGCTGGACACATTTATCACACTGGGAGCTTGGAGGGGAGGAGCGTGGCTGCTGCACGCTCGCACACGCAGAAACACACACACACACACTGCGGCAAATTCTGCAGCTGGTGCCTGCTGGCTTATGACTGCAGAAAAAACAAGCTCTGGTTTAAACTCTCTGATCTCAGAGACGATGCTGTTTCTATTCCAGTAGCTCTGGTTCCACTGATAAAAGCCCTGCAGGCTGGGCGCTGTTCCAGAATGACAGGGATTCCTCTCCCTTCTGATGGGGCAGGGGGCCTTTTGCTGTGCAAGGTCAATAGCGTCCCTGTCTCCTTGATGGCTCCACACTGGTTGGCTGCATCCAGACTGCATGTCCATTCTTATGCTTTCTCCAGCAAGTAGCTGTGGTATACAGGCCTGGAACCTTTTTTTTTTTTCTTTCTTTCCCCCTTCCTTTCCTGTGATCTGACAAGGCCAGGCTGTGAGATCCTTTGCCCTGCTAAAGTTCTGCAGACAGATGTGTAGTTTTGCAGTAGTTTCTTTCCTGGCAAAACAACCTGTGTCCTGTCATGTCTTTTTGTCACTCTTCCTTGTGTCTGTTGGCACACCTGAGTCATATCTGCAGCAGATCTGGTAGTAAATGGATGATTGGCTTGATCACGGAAGTATGTTAGGCGGTAGGCAGCAGAGTCTCTGGTGAAAGCAAGGAAGCTGTGCGTACATGAACAAGAGGTGAAGTGCATGGCTGGACACCTGAGTAAGGGTGGAAGAGGGGTTCCTCAGCATGAGCTTCCGTGGGAGTGTTCGTACACAGGCCATCTCAGGTAATTCCTGGGATGGCTTCATTTCCCAAAAGAAGAAGCCAAGAGCCAAATAAAGATCTATCAATATATCTTTCAGATAGATATCAGAGTATAGAGACCCTTGTGGGTGCTGCTTTTGGCCACTTGGCTAGCACAGCCCATTGTGCTATGTGCATCATCACAGGCTTTCCGCTACTAACTGAGGGGTAGAAGAGAGGCCCTTGAAAGGAGATGCTAAGGGAGGACAAAGAATTGGAGACTGTCTGGTTAGCTTACAGGACCTGGCAGTAGTAGCTAGCTCAAAGCGAAGGGTGTATCCGCTGGCCTGAGAAGTGTGTTCATTAGGCAAAAGCACTCAGGGAAGAAAGGCAGATGATAAAGGCTATCCATCAGCCCAGTAACTGTGTATGGGAGGAAACAGTAAGTTATGTGTAAATGAATGCTTAGAATTTAGTCTGGAGAGAATTTACTGAGATGGAAAAAGAGGATTTAATTTTCTTTGCCCTCAAAAATCCTGAATTAGCTAAAGTACCATACTTTCTGCACTCTAGCACAAGCCTTGTAGCTTTTGACAAGAGAGACTAGATGAAGTATTCAGCTACTTTGGTTCTAACTTCTCAGTTTATTAGTTTTCTCACCGTCCCCTTATAGGTTCTTGGCTGAGTAGTATGAATTCCTTTTACAAATACACATACTTTGTGTTTGTCTGGAGTAAACACTCTCCTTTC
Organism: Megaceryle torquata; assembly: GCA_024611175.1. Lineage (NCBI taxonomy): Eukaryota > Metazoa > Chordata > Aves > Coraciiformes > Cerylidae > Megaceryle > Megaceryle torquata. The sequence continues at coordinate 21,344 of JANIJG010011884.1, read as the reverse complement.
TGCTAAAGCATTAAAAACTACAAGTTTCTACCAGTTTAGTGAGAACTGGTGGGGCAGTAGAGGAGAGCGATCCCAATCGGTGCCTTCACTGGGACAGAACACATTCTGCCTGGCCTGCGACCTGGGCAGTCAGCACTTTGCACCAGCTGTCAGACAGTGCACTTCTATCTCTGAGCGTGCTGCTGCTTGACCCATTGGTAGTTACACCTCACAAGAGGGACTGAGGATACCGCAGTGGACTGCGGGGAACATGGAGGGAGCTGGGATTATTGCTGTGGGACAGTGCAAGGTGGGCGCACAAAAAGCAATCTTTGTTAATTCTGTGCCTAAACTCTGTGGCTTGTTTTTACCTTTGCTTCACGCTAAAGAAATGGAGTTAAATCTCTGCGTTGGACTGCTGATTATAGGTCAGTTCTCATCTTGTGCTTTCTTCTAGGTGATTTCATAAGTTAGTACTAATGGAACAATTAGTTGTGTATTCAGCTCTTCAGGAAATCTCTCCTTTTGAGGCTTTATTCAGACAAACTTGAGTATTGGTGTCCTTGGCCAGCTGGTACATAGTTCTCCAGAGACAGGCTTCTAAGTCTTTCTGGACTCCTCTCTCAAGTGTATAGAATAGTACAGCACTGGATTTTTTTTTAATGGGGAATGCAATTTTGATTAATTTCTACCTTTCCGAAAAGCTTCGACATCCCAGTTTCTGTATTTTGAAAGAAATGAGTGAGCCCTTTGATTTTGAAAGTAAAGATTTGGATATTACCTCTAAGAGGTTCCAAATCTCAATGGAAGGAGGGTGGGATTTAATATGCAAGTCTGTTACCAGTATGCCCTAATGAATTACTTGTGCGTGACTTTGCATGTACTGTTGTCGTGTGAGCCTTCTTGTGAAGCACCAAAGTCTCTGGCAATTTACTAGGACTTACCTCAGGGTGTTGGGGTTGCAGTTTGACCAGGTGTCTAAGGTTCTTTGTGTCTCTGGCATTCTGCAAATCAATCTTTTGTAAATTTGTACTAATTTTTGAGATCCTGGAGAAGAAGGTGCAATAGGAGAACTCATCTCCAGTCACCAGTCAGGTATGGGGAAATCTCTCTCCTTGTCCGTAGTGTGAAGCAAAAATAAAAACAAATCTCAGAATTTACACATAGCAAGACAGTTTCAGACCCCTCCTGTGCTAAAGGCTGAGCCGTGTCTGACTTAATACAACAACTGTTCATAGACTACCTGACCAGAAACCCTTGTAGCTGTTTTAAGGTTGGAAGGGAGAGTCTGTTCCTGCCTCTGGGATACAGGCCATGGTAAGAAGATAGAAATACCTGCTGGCAGGACATAAGCAGCACAACCTCTAGCCTTAGCTCTCAGCTGGAGACTTGTCCAGAAGTTGCATGGTACCACTGCATGAGGGCTGGCATCTGCTAGCTCTGCTTTTTGTGTATTTTGGTAGTTTTGAGAAAAGTCCTTTTGATTGTTTCCACTGAAAAGCTGGCTGCTGGAAAAGCTTAGTGCTATAGCTACAGATAGACTATGCTAGAAAAGCAGGGCAGCATAACTGGCAAGTCTGGATCATTGTTTTTCCTCTGCCGACTCTTAAGAGGTAAAGTTAATTGCTTTTGCACTTACTGCAGCTAACCTTTATTTCACTGGGATCCAGCCATCTTGCCTGTGCCCCTCTCTATTAAGGTCCAGTGCCAAATTCTTAAATAATTAAGGAGAAAACTGGAAGGAAAAGGCCATTAGTGTCTCCCTTTTGAATGTTGCCTGAGGAGTGTCAGTCTGTCATCAAGCACTCGAGGTGCTACTAGTTATCTTAGAGGAGAAGGGGGCAAGAAGCCAGTGATTTACCTTCTGGTTGACTAGATAATATATTCTGAAAAGTTTCCTAAAATGGTTTAAGAGGGGTAAGTTGCAGTACTTCGACAGAAATGAGAACACAGCCCAGACCATATGTGAAGCAAATGGCTTCAAAGAAATGCTGCTCCTTTCCATGGTATAAAAACACTGGATGGAGTGGATCGCTGTAGCTTTGATCTGTGTGGCATTTTTTTGAAGAACAAGCTTGTGGGCCGGTAAGTATGAGTGCAGTATGTGTTCTGGACAAGTTCCTGGTTGCTAGATTTGCATGGGATTTTAATTGTTATGGGGTTTCTTTCTTGCAGTTGGTCTGTATTGAAAGGTAAAGCCAATTGTCAAGGAAGAGGGAGGCGTAGGAACATAGCAGGGTTCTGTGCGTGCATGGCTTCAAGGGACCTGAACGTGTGAGAGGCCCTAAGCCAAATGTGCTCATGGTGGTGAAGGCTTCTTGTGGAATCCTTTTTATTCTCCTAAATCAGTACTTTCAGTCCCTGGTTCCACTGTGTAATATCCAAGCTGAAAGAGACCTGGCTAGGCTGGGTAGTACAAAGAAATAAGAGTTCTTGTTATGAGACTTCGGTGAGCTCAGTGTAAAGCAGACTGGTGAGAGGCAGTGGCCGAGTTGACTTCTCACCAGTATTGAGAGAAAATGATGTCTCTGCTATTTTGGAAACCTCCTTGGCTTCTCCCCAGTGTCTCTTAAATGCTGAACAGACAAGGCCTGCCTTTGCTAGCAGAAGGAACAGGAGGCCTTGAAGCTCTGCACTTTGAAATAATTTTCTATATCCCGTTTGTTGTCGCTGTACTCCACGCTGTGAATCAAATCCCAGGAATCAGGAGCATGTGGAGAATCTACAAAGTGGCAACGAGATCCAAGGGTGCAAAGTCAAAATGCAGCAAAGAAAAATGTTTGCAGAGGACAGCTGCTTTTTCTCAAGGGCTGGCAGAACAGAGTCCTTCTGTGCTTCACCACCCCAGCCACTCAATGTCCACAGCTGTTTTCATATCTGCTGTCTTAAATGGAGATGACATTCAGCAGGTCATCTTTAACACAAGCAGGTGAGAGGGAAGAAAAGCTACTTAGAATGAGACTGTTAACAGTATGTAACAGGAAGGAGGTTTGCAGAGTCTAAACTGATGCCAGAAATCAGAGGCAGGAGCCTCTTGCCAGGAATTTGGCATCTTGATAGTCAAACAGGAGGAAAACTCTGAATTTTTTCCTTCTTTTTGACAGCCATCCCCTCCTTGATACAACTAACACCTTTCTGCCTCAGCTTGCTTACACATTTCATATTGATCAGTTGTCAAAAAACAAACAAAACCCCACACCAAAACAACAACAAAAAAACCCCAAAACAAATCAGGGAGAGAAATAGGACAGATCATGAGCTGTACTTCAAAGTCAGTCAGAATCAGCATTACCCAGATACTTCAAAGCTAGGAGAAATGCACAGTTTTCTTGAATGTGTGCTATGTTCTGGTTGTAAGAACATGTATGCTGTGATGCATATTCTTAGTAAAACTGAGAAATCAGAAGCTGTCCAGCTCTGTGACATAGAGGAGTCTTCAGCTCTGGAATCTGGAACAGGTCACCTGACCCAGTGCCAACAGGAACAGTTTTGTGGGACCCTCTGTTCAGGGACTGGCAGCAAATCCCAACTGAAGTCCCAATGCCAGGGAAAAGATGAAACAATTTCTTTTTCAAAGAGACCATCTCTAAGTCTTCCAGTGGGCAGGGGAGGGAGGGCAGCTGATAAGAGAGGATCATAAGGTGTATCTAGGTTTCCTTTTGTGGGTTTGTCTTGAAACATTTAAGAAGTTAGAGCTCCAGCTCCTCACAGCTGGGATAATGCCCCTGTGCAGAGTTGTGTGCTGGATTCGCATGAATGCCGCACACTGTTACACAGCAAAAGGATGCAAGGCTAGCTTGAGCCAGCGAAGCTGCTGAAGGGAACAGAATCTTATGACTGATTCTACACCTAGGAAACTAGATAGAACTGCTCATCTTACCCATTAATGTAGCTCAGGGGTGGTGTAACTTCCAGTTGAGGAGCACATAATGAACAGTTAGGAGCAGTAACTTCTGGAAATAGATACAGCTGTTTCCAAACTGAACATCTGTGTCTTCAATTAGTAGTTCTAAAATGGCTGAGCTATCAAATTGCTCTTTAGCATAAAAGCGAGACAGTATGTGCAATTAGGAAGCAATGAGATGGTTGCTATGGTTGGCACAGTATAGAAATAGAAATTGCCTGGGAGATGTAGATGGCATGAAAATATCACAGGGAGGAGGGAAGATAGGAAGACACAGGCAAATGGTTAGGAGAGAGGTATCTCCTGAGATGTAACAAGTGCCCACAACCCCCTGTACCTTAATATTTCACCACCTCCTTTTGCCCTGCTTGTGGTTCACCTCTGCAGTAATTCCCCCCGCGGTGGTTAGTCATTTTGCAGGGCCTGTTCTTGCATTAAAGCATGGTTGGTTCTTCTGACATTCAGCAACAGTATGAGAAGGTAAGTTATTAAATATCTCCAGCTAGTTCCACAAAAGGAAACCTAAACATGCCTTCAGACACCTCAACCCTCTCCATCCTGACCAACTCAGGAATGGTTCTGTAAATCAGACCTTGCTCTTCTCCACCCCAGACCATTCTGTGCCTCTCCTGTGTTGTGTAGGTCTCCACACCACATGCTACTGGTTTTGACTGATTAAATTGACCTGTTGTGCTTTCCCATATTCTTTAAAAACTGTTGCTGTCTGGTCCTCCCAGAGAAAACATTCTTTTGACCTTAATGCCTGGTTACTGCTGTGGTTTTCCTTTCTCTGTCCTCTAGCGTGATTCACTCTTTCACTCTGCTCCCGTAGAGAAACTTTTCTCCTCCTCGGAGTCATCATGCTGATGCTGTCTTCTTTCTACGCCTTTTTACACAAAGTTCTCTACTTTCAAAGTTCTGCATCTTTTAAGGCTTTTTCTCTGCCTCTGAGCTGTGCTAAAGTTAGTGTCTATTCTGTCCCAAATCAGCTGCTCTCTTCTTTTCTGATCTTAGCACTTCATGGCTCATTTTACACTGTTAGGTTGTACAGGTGCTTCTTTGGAAGGATATCTGTGACCAGTTGTCCTGTTTGTCTCCTGAAGACAACAGAGTAGATGCTCTGGTTGAAAGGCTCTATCTGAAGCTCTGGAAGGAGTACAGAATGTGTCACGGGCTCTGCTCTTGCATGTGCTGTATCCTTCTCCACTGGGTCCTATGTGTGCTGTTGTGCTCAGCCTCCCGTCAGGGTTGGGTGGAGTGCTTGCCACCCTTTTCTCTGTGTATAGAGCCACACATCAGGAAACCTTTGAACTCCAAGGGGGTTTTAGTGCAGGGGGTGGTGTATTCCTGAGTGGATGGTCTTCCACCTTCTACCCAGTTTCAGTTTAAGGGGAATATGGGTAAACAGACCATGTGTACCCCAAATTCCCATCACGCTGGGGCTAAAAACACTACCTGGAGATTTCCCCTTATTAACAGGCTGAAGTCAATGTGAGTGTGCTTTCAGGGCTACAGTCCCTAGGGCTGCTTTGCTTTGTAGAGAAGTTTACCTTCACTCTCTCTGCACACTGCTTTGTGTTTTCCCCGTCCTTTGTAATTGGTTTATTCAGGCTCCTCCAGATAAGGCACGTCTCCTATTGCACATGCACAGGGCTTTATTTCAGTGGTGCTGTGATTGTAACTGTGTGACTCGGTATCCCAATACTATACCCATCACATGCTATTTGTAAACTTCAGTGAAAAATAAAAACTCATACATACAACAGTACTTTCACCTTCTTTTTGAGAAATTAAAATCCTTCATCATATGTCCTGCATGCTTTCATCTGTGTTGCAGCAGGTGATCACTTGTATGCTCCCTGCCATTGCTCCCCAGGAAAGCACAGAGCTCTACCCTCACCCTCTTAGAGGGACCCAGCACTTTGCTACACTTCCTGCCTCTCAATTTTCAGCTGAAGTTTGTGTTCCCACTCAACGTTTGTTTTCCCTTTGCTAGTACACAGTGATTTTTCTTCAGCTAGGAGAAAAACATTAAAGAAAATATCTAAGGAGACAGATCGTTACATTTAGCCATCGATAAAGACATAGCTGTTTCTGCAGACTGTTTGAAGGCTTACAAACAAAGTACATGAAATAAATCTTTACTGTAGACTTTTTCAGACTATGAGAGGCAGAGCACTTGCTGGTGGACTGCAAGGCACTGCCTGAAGCCAATTCCTCACCATTCTCAGCTGTTGAATCACACTAGAAGGCTAAAACTACAGCACTTTTACAGTAACTACTTATAATAATAGAAACATTATTAGGAACTGTCACATGGTGAGACTCTGGGATAGCCCTTTTAGCTGTGGTCACGCAGTGAGCTGGCTCTGCACTCTGCTTATCTCTGGAAAAAAAACCCCAAGCTTGGATGCACCCAGAATTGCTGGGATCGCTGCATCCCTTCAGGCACCTGAATCCACCAGTCTGAACTGCAGTCTCCCACCTAGCCTCAGAATCTCTCGGTCTTTTCTGGGCAGTTCACAGCAAGCTCCAGCTGTAGTCATCACCTGGTGGTTTTCCACTTACCTTACCTGAAAGTCTCCTCTCATCCAACACAAGGCTACAACTAAAGGTAAGGAGCAGTACAGTAGGAAATGTCCCAGTGTTCTGGTAAACACATTCAAATGCCAGAGACTGCGTTTGATTTCCTGAGCTGGAACCAGATTTAGGACTGCACCAAAGCAAAGATGCCTCTGTAACTGCAGGGCGCTGCCAGTCCAAGGGCGTTCTTTGTGTCCCCTGTTGAGATAGCTGTGGCTTGCATAATTAATTAATTATTCCTTGGAGTTGTTGGGGGAGGGAGCAAAGACACTCACTATACAGTCTGGTGTTTGGGACGCAGATGTGTGAAGATCCTGTTCACATCTCTGCTAGTGGGTGTTTCAGCTGTACACAAAAGAGACAAGCTTCAGCCGGAGGGGTTGAGAGCAATCCTGCTGTCTCTGGCAGGGAGGGAGTTGGAGGTCAGCCATCTCCTGAAAGAACATGCCAGGGAGCAGGCCCCTGTGCCATCTGCTTTTGGGTTCTCTCCCGTCCTCTGAGAAGGCAACAGCTGGATACAGGCCTCCAGCTTTCCACCCAGACTGCAAGGGAGGAGCTGCAGGTGAGAATCTCTTGGTTTAGGAGATTCACCAAAGCGATAGTGTCATGTTGGGGCCCAGTTCCTGTTTCTTGGTGGCTGCTTTTGCAGCTGCTCAGCTGATTGGTACCAACCCTACCAGGGTTGGTCGCCCTGCAGGAGCCTTGACTTGGGGTGGCCAGAGCTGGGGCAGCTGGCAGCCCAGCCTCCTGGTCCCAGCCAGGGAGAGCAGCTCCAAAATACTCTCTTCTTCCTTAATACTCCTTTAGGCAGAGCAGAATTGGGGTGTAAACATCATGTCGATCGTAGGCATGGATGATAATGAGTTGGAAGGTGTTTCAAACAGTTACGATGAATGAAAATGCAATCTGAAGAGCTCAGAGAGCAAAGTAGTCAGGGCAAGAAAGAACAAAGATTTTAAACCGAGGAAGGGCAGTGACATTATCTTCTCTGTCAAAACATATGCTGAGCCCAATACAGTCATTGTTGTCTGAAAAATAAACAAACCTGCGAACCTGGGATTCTGTGTAGATAGAGCATCCTACAAAGAATTTTCACAAAGTTTTTGGGGAAAAGAGAGAGAAGTCAAAATAACTGATGGATCACTGCAAGTTTAAGAAAAAAATCTTTAATTGCTTTTATCAATAAATTTTTATGAAGTTACAGATAGTCTTAACAAAGCCGTTCTGTTGTAATCTAAAAACCTTAATATTTTGCTTTGAAATAGAAATTAAAGTTTTTCAAGGCCAGTTCATTAGTGATGGAATGCACTGTTGCAGCCAACATAAGCTCTACACCAACTCTGGAATCTCATTTGCAGCCTGTGGAAACTATCTGAGCCTGGGGGTCATCCTCTCTCCGGAGTCTGAGGAAATAGCCAGAATGCTTTCTCGTGTCTGGGTGATCCAGTTTGGTGGTGGCCTGTGACTCATAATGTGATGATGGCTGTCCCCTATGTGGCTGAGCTCCAGAAGTGGAGAGAGCCTGCTTTCCTCAGACAGGGCAGAGCCTGATTCTAGCATGTTCTAGACTCTGGTTTATCCTCTAAAGGTCAAGCTGGAGCAGGACGCAGCCGTCTGTGGCCCTGGCAGCTGCTGCTGTTTGCCACGGCCAGACCTGTGCAGGTGCTCTGCTTAAAGCAGCTGCCTCCTGCCAAGAGAAAGAAAGAAATGGTTTCTTTAAAATAGAATTTGCCCAGAACCTTTCCTTTCTAGAACTTGCCATAAACACCCAGGATCTCCTCGGCCTAGCCCTCTGTGGAGGGGTTTCTTTTTAAATTTATTGAGGACTCCCCTTTTGAAGGGTTTGAGCACACAGCCAGAAGGAAGGCTGAGTGCAAACTTTCCTCTGTGGCACATTCTGGTTCCTGCTGCCGGTGGTGTGGTTGCCCATAGCTGTGAAATCACCTAAGCATGTCTCAAGGGTGGATACCTCCCTCTGACCCATTGTGACAGGTCAGGGCTGTGAGGATGGTACAGAGAAGCCAAGAGATGTTTCTGAGATGCATGAGTCTGTAGGTAAGGAGGAGCTGAAGGGTGAATTCAAGTTGCTGACTTATGTACTGGCTGCCAAAGCAATCTTTTTGTTTATTTTTCAATTCATGAGCCCATCTGACTAGCTGGCAGAGCTTCCAAATCTCCACTAGCTGTTCACCGTTCAGTTTGTGTGCTGGAGGAAGGAGCTTCAGCAGCTGTGTGCCCTTCAGGTGCTGGATTTAGGATGTTGCTTCCAGCAAGAGAAAGTTTACTTCTCTTCCTCACTCCTAAACAACACAGGGCTTCCTTGGTCGTGCGGAGGAGTGGGCCCATCTTGCAGGAGGGCATAGGAGGGTGTACTTGCACAGGTGGGATAAGAGGCAGGACCCTGATCAGAGTCCTGTGCCGGAGCTTTCCTCCTTTTCCTCTAGTCTTTCTAATCTCTGTCCCAACGAGCTGTAGCTCGCTGTACTTGGTACAGTCCTGGAGTGTTTGTGAATGAATGTGTTGTTTCCTTTTCTCTGAATGGACACCATTTGTGGCTGGATCCTTTTTCTCCCGTTGGCACTGAAGAAGCTGCAGTTGGAGACTTCACAGGCTCAGAATGACAGAGTCAGTTACTATCTCAAGGTTATGATGTCATTTTGGAATCAAGGAAATGGTAGTCTTTCAGCCCACGCTAGCTCGTGTTACTTATGCAAATACATGCACTCTGAGAACCTTCACGATCGGTTTGACTGTTTTCAGAGGTGGATTTTTTTGTCAGTAGAGCATCAGGAAGACCATGTAATACAAGGCTCAGCTCTTTGCTAAAGGGTAGCAAAAGGTACTGATACTGTAGTGGTATCTAGGATCTTCTTCTAAGAGTCTTTTCAGAAGTACCACCCGAGACACGTTCATAACATCATGGAAGAAATCAAGAAGTTATAGAGTCAACTTTTAATTACTGTGGCTTGTGTGCCTTGATAACATGTCCAGACTGCGAAACTTTGGTACTTTTTATGTGTGGTCTTGGTGTTTGTTTTACAAGTAGAACCTGGCCTGGTAAACCCAAATAACCTTAGGGACAAAGGAGGCAAAGCATGTGGGAAGGACAAGGGAGGTAATGAGGAATAAAGAACGCTCCCTGCTTGGGGAGAGCATTGATTTCTGTGTGGTTCGATGAACAGTCTCCATCCTCTGTATGGTAAGGTCCCGAGAGCTCTGCAGCCAGACTTTACATTCTGCCGTTGGATCCGTACAGACGTTGGGAACATCCCTCCCCTGAGCTTTCTCTTTTCCAGTCTAAACAGTCCCACCTCTCAGCCCTCATCAGAGTTGTGCCAGTCCTTAAATCATCTTTGTGGCCCTTCAGTTCATTACAGTTTGTTGTACTAGTCAGAGCATCATGACTGACTTCAGCAGAGCCTCTCCCTCGAAAGGTGGCTCTCTCGTGCTCTGGCCTAAGCCACAAAGATGACAACCTGGGTCCCACTGCCCTGGCAGTTGGTCTCAGATTTCAGCACAGGGACTTGTAACTGTGATTCTTCCAGTTCTGATCAACAGAATAATAAGACCTTTGGGGTTTGATGGTCTGAAGGGTTAAAGGAAATGACAAGAAGCAGCTCTTGCAGCTGTCCTTGCTGGCCTTTTGGACCAGCCCCGAGTTTATTATTCAACTTACAGGGGTTTTAAGGTACTTTCAATTTGAGTGGCAAAACACATTACATACAAATGTCTGTATTGGCAGCATGACCTCCTTTTCTGCCTCCATGGCCATCTGTCTGCTTCTAGGATCATCTCTTTCTCGGGCATCCTGTCTGTCAGATAGTTACCCTCGAGCACTATCCTCTGCTCTAGCCTAGACTGACCTCCCTGCATAGTCCTCTGTGGCCCTTCATTCTCTCACCCTCTATCTCTGTGCATGTAAGCAGCCCTGGCTGGTTAATTCACACTGAATCCAAAAGCTATGTGGCTTTGCTCACCACTTGTTGTTCTCTACCATAACCAAATTAATTCTACACTTAGTGGGACCCCTAATCATAGAATATCACAAGTTGGAAGGGACCCATAAGGCCCATCGAGTCCAACTCCCCACTCTTTGCAGGACTAGCTAAAACTAAATCATATGACTAAGAGCATCATCCAGATACTCCTTGAACTCTGGCAGGCTTGGTGCTGTGACCGCTTCCCCAAAGAGCCTGTTCTGGTGGCCAGCCACTTTCTCAATGAAGAACCTTTTCCTAATGTGCGACCTGAACTTCCCCTGATGTAGCGGAGAGGAGATCAGCACCTCCCCCTCTGCTGCCCCCCTTGAGCGAGCTGTAGAACGTGATAAGAGCATCTCTCAGCCTTTCCAGTACGTAAGCTAAACATACTCTTAAAAAAAGCCAACATAAAATCAGACTTTCCTTTCCTCCCCACTAATGATCCGTGAGCAGCCTACACATGCTGAAACATCCCCTTTAGCATTAGCTGTGGAATTTTCTCTGGTACTGCCTAGAGAAGATGTTACTCAGGGACATTTTTGTGTAATGCCTCCACGGTCAGGTCCTGACTGCCATCCAAGAGGTTAGTGCCCTGTAGAAAGAGACCCTTATGTGTGCCTTCCTTCTGTGGTCAGTCAGTGTGAGGGTGATGTTACTTCTGCACAATGGTAAGTAATGTGATCTGTGTGCAGAAGGATAATGCCTCTGTCTGTTTTCTGGAAGTTCAGTGAGGTCATGAATGAGGTGCATTTGTGTTTTGGATCTTTGCAAATGCAGTAAGCACTTTGTGTGGGTAAAAGGCAACTAATGCCAGGAGCCAAAAACTACCTAAGAGACAGAAAACAAATTATAAAACAAATATATGGTCAAGTCTGTGCAGCTTCAAGTGGTAAAGTACAAAGGCTTCATGATTTCCTACTAAATATAAAGCTAATGATACAGCAATGACGAGGAAAATGGCTGGAGGTGGCTAAATTGGTAGATGACTCAGTAACTTATATCTAGAAAAGACTGTGAGGAACTTCTGCAACTAAATAGAACAGTCACCATCATGTCCCATTAAATTACTTGTCAAAACCCACAAAATTAAGCACTCTTGAAAAATTAAATAATAATTCCAGGCTCCTTATAAGGGCTCAATTAATAGCGTAACAGTAGGGTGAAATTTGGATGTTACTGTGTACCCCTAACTGAAGATTATTTGGTGCAAAACTGGTGTCAGGTTATGTTATGATGCATAAAAACGTAGGATGGAGAACTATACAAAAAAAATACAATAATGCCTCTCTGTGAGTCTTCTGTGTTCCTTTACATCTTGTATACTTCTGCTCTTACTCATCCTAATGGTTGTAGCATAACTAGAGTAGTTTCAGAAATAGGTGATGGTGGTTATGAGGGGCTAGAGAAACTCTCCTCTTAAGGAACAGATGGTAATGGCTGGGGGCTTTCTGCCTTGGTGGGGACGTGATGGATAGAAACATTTCTAGTAGCGCACAGGCATTGTGAAGACTACAGTAATCAGAACGTGGCTTGAAGACACCAAGTGAAGATTCATACAAAGTAAGAAATTCAACGCTACTAAAGTTTGCTCCCTCAGTTACTGGAGGGGAGGAGATTTCATTTAATATAGAGCTTGTGAGTGTAGCTTGAGAGGGCTGAGCAGGGTCAGGGACCTGTGTTGAGAATGTACCTGCAGATCTGTGCTCAGGGATCTGCGTTGAGACGTTTGCCCCAGGCAAGTTGAAGGCAGCTGTCTTCAGGAGCCTGAGAGAGATATTCCTCGTACTGGTAAATGTAATTAAGCCATTTTTCCATTTGCAGTGGTATTGTCAGGCATGCAGGTCACTGTGATAGGGCTCTAGTAAGGACAAATACCTGGCAATGACCTGAGCAGCGTGCTTTCCATCACCGTGTCTGCAATGTTGGTCGTGCCGCTGCTGATTTCTGCTGCACATAATTTTTGTTAGTAAGAAGAAAGATGCCTCAGTCTGTGTGTTTAAATCCTTTGTGTGTGCAGCTGCTTCTGCAGGCCTGTATAGGGGAAGCAGCCAGCAAAGGGCTCCTCAGACTGATGAGCACTTGGATCAAAAATACTTTGGGCTGATGGGTATTCCCTTGGCTGGGCACAGCCCAGCGTTGGCTCTGTCACGTACAGGGGTGATGCTGTCACTGAGTTGGGGTGGGCAGCTGGTAGCAGCCCACGTGTAAGCCAGGGCTGGGGCACTTGCCCTGATGAGTTCGTGGGCTGGCTCAGGTCACCATGTCACCATCTCACAGTTTGGAGTTCAGGCCGCAGTTTGTGGACTGTTATGCTTCATCTCTGAATTAAGTTGAGGAAGTTTTGAGTTTTGGCGTGCACGCGTGTGCAGCGATTCAGTGTTTCTGGCAGTGGCCTGTCTCTATGGCTGTGCTCCTCTACCCTGAGAACCAGATGCTGCAGCTGAAGAAAGGGAATCTGCCCAACGATTGCTCAGGGACGAGGGCTGGACTGCTTCACAGAGTCACAGAGGTACCGATTTGTGGGTTGGAAGGGACCTCTTGAAATCAGCTAGTCCATTCCCACCTGCTCAATAAAGGTCAGCTACAGGAGGTTTCCCAGGACTGTGTCAGTTGGGTTTTGAGTATCTCTGAGGCTGGATACTCCACAGCCTCTCTGTACAGCTTATTCCAGTGTTTGACCACCCTTAAAGTGAAAAAAAAGTGTTTTCTTCTATTCAAATGGAATTGCACGTGTCTTAATTAATGCCTCTTCTCCTGTCACTGGGCTCTAGTGAGAAGACTGACTTTCTCTTCTTCATTCTGTCCCATCAGGTATTTATGCATATTGGTAAGATCCTCACCCCAGAGCTTCTCTTTTCCAGCCTAAACAGCCTTTGCGTGCTCATGCCTTGCCTCATATGAAAATGCTTCAGTCCCCTAATCATCTTCACAGCCCTTCACAAGACTCAGTACTCCACTACTCCTACCTTCCATCTGCCAGCAGCTGCTGGCCCCACAGCTTGAACCCTTCTCTTTCTTTCAAGTATGAAGGGGACAGCCGCTCGGGGGTGAGAGGATGTGAGCAGAATGTTAACCAGCTGCGCTTTGTTTACCAGTCCCAGCAGTGACAGCTCAGCTGCTTGGGCTTGAACCACAGAAATGGCAAAGAGCAGCATTATTTTCATGCCCGTTAGTCATGCAGACAGGCCCCTTTCCCCATGCTGCTGGCTCTGTCCACCGAGCGCTGCCAGGCCTGCAGCCCTCTGACCGGTGCCTTGGCGCCAGCGCCCGGAAGGATGCCCACGTGCTGGGCACTGGTGACTACAATGCGCCTGAGAGCCCTTCTTTCACACGGCACGAGGAAGACGCTGCTGGTGTTGGTTCTGTGCTCCAGGCAGTGTTCTCCAAGTGACGTGGGTAGCAACTGCCAAAAAAGTTCATCTGGGATGAATAGGCGGCAAGGTGGCAGAAGCTGAAGCCTGGGGAATGACGTGGGTTTTGCTTTGTCCCAGCCCTCTGTCGAAAAACAGGAGCAGATCAGTTCTGCTCTGGATGCTGTGAGCAGCATATGAGTGGAGGGCCTGCCGTGGTGTGAGCCGTGTGGCAACGGTAGAGTGAGATCAGCGAGGAAACGAGGCACTGCTTGTGTTCACTGAGGGGATGTGAGCAATGCCGAGCGACGCCTTTACACTGGTGGGTTTTGCTGCTGCTTTTGGCTGGAGTGCCTGCCCAGAACACTTCCTGGGCCCTCCTCAACTGCACCACCTGCCACCCCTACCCCTCGTCCCCATGGGTTCTCTCGCAGCGTCCCTCCTTTGTGCAGGGGCTTGGTTCCCAGATTCTCCCATCCACACCCCAGCAGTGGCAGACATGCCACTGAATGCAGTGCAGACGTGTCCTTTGCACAGTGAAGGTTGTTCTAGTCTGAAGGGACCATTTTTAGACACTGAAAGAACGCAAATTCAGAAAGCAGCTAGAGATGCAGAGTACAAATAGTTCTGCTGGGAGCTTAGAGCTACTCCCATTTTGGGCTGAAAGTTGCCTTACGGGTATATCTGTCTGGTTTAAACTTAATTGCTGGCAGACAGAATAAAACATCCCAGAGTTTGATTAGAGCTATGCTGAGCATTGGTCTTTCTTTGATGTCTTTCTTTTTGTGTCCTTTTGGTGTCTGTCTTTGAAATACCATTTTGATCACATTGTTTTAGAAGGATTGAGATCTGCCTAGAAAGAGAACTAACAAAAGGTTGTGAAATAGAAAGGGTGGAAAGAATGACACTGTCAGAGAACAACAGTTGTTTGGAAGATGAAAAATAGAAGTCCGTTTTCAGTGAAGGTCTACAGTCCTCCCATCTATTTTAGGGGTTAAAGCCTATGAAAGATTTAAACCCCATAAACTCCAGCCATTACGTTCTAAGTGCCTGGCTTGTCGAGTGGACACAGTGTCCAGAGGTAGGTATTTGCAAAGACCAGAATAAAAAAAAAAAAAAAAAAAAAATGCAGCCCACAGCGTCAGGGGAAATGCTGCAGGAAGGTCACGTACATCGTCCTGCTTCCCAGAGGTGTTTCATGTGGGTACATGGCGACGGCTCTTGCCCTGCCTTTCAGGATGGCAGGCACTCATTACTGTTCTTTCCAAGAAATTATCATGGCTGAGGCATTATGTCAACATTTTGCCAAATATCCAGGTAATGCCCATGCCAAGGTAAGCACACAAACTGCTTTTCTGCACTGCCCGGCTCTTGCTCGCTCTTCTTTTTTTTGCCTAGATATATATAGAGAGCAGGCTCAGAGTCCTGTCTGGGTGACTGTTTGTGTCTCCTCGCAGGAGTAAGACAGTAAAACAAGCATTCTTATCACCCAGGTGGTTCCCCTAGCAGCAGTTTACCTCAAGGAGTGCACATTTGGACTAAAGAAGAACACTTGTTAAAAGACTTAGTAACAAGGATGAGAGATTGGTTATTAGCGCCGCACTGCTCTGATGAAGAGTGAGCTGGCACGCACCAGCTGGCACACAGGGCTCCATGGTGACTAAGGCTTGGACAACATCCAGAGATACCTCTCCGTGGTAGCTGCAATGAGGCAAGCTACTTCTGTCTGGAGGGGATAATTGGTCTGTGACAGCATTTATGGGGCACAGCTGCCTGGCACAAGCAGGCAGCTTGATATGCCTGGCACCAGGGACTTCAGAAGACGTTGGAGTTGAGTTGCAAATTGTGCTGATCCAGAACCAGGATTTTTTTTCCTTGTTACTGAAGAGTTTACTTTGTTCTGTGAGATCCAGGTATCAAATTGGGTCTAGAATGCAAGGTGAAGCCTTGCAATCAAACTCGTGCTGAAGTGGAATTTTTGAGGCTGAAACATTGGTAGGCGGATACTGCCTCATCGGCTTCTCGCATCCTGTCTAATCCCTTGCTTCTCCCCAGGCCAAAGAACCCTCCATCACCGAGGTGATACCCTGGAGACAGTGATCCTGGTAAATCCCAATGTGGACAGCATTGTGTCTGAGGTAAGGAGCAGATGCCAGCGGGTTTTTTTCACATCAGCTCCCCTGCCCTTGCTTGTCACAGAGGTCACGATCGTCACACTTTGCACCTTCTGGAGAGTTTGAACGTGCTGCCAGTTTGCTGCGAGGTGTGGTGAAGCAGCCAGGTGTTCTGGTCTTGCCAACATGATATATGCAGTAACCAGTATTCTGTGGCAGAATCTACTGCTAGACACAGAAACTTGAGAGTGGGTGTTTGCTTGTGTGCTGCCCCTTTAGGAATGCTTCCTGGAAGGGTTAGTGCCTTAGAACTGCTGGATTTTAAGGATTTTTCAGGAGCATGTAGAGTTCCTTAGCAAACAAGGTGGAGGACTTCTGAACCTTAGGCATTCTAGTTTGGTGAGAGTTTAAATCTGCCGACCTCTTAAACGGCAGCGTAATGCCAAACAGTTTCTCTTGGCACTGCCCTGCTTTCTCAGTGTGAATTATGATGCCACATGGAGTTGTGTCGGTCAGGCAGTAGCACTGTCTTCCCTCTTCAATATGTAGAAAACATATTCTTCCCTCTTGTACACAGAAAACTTGGGGGTTAGATATTTGTGAATGTGTAAGTATTGCCTGTCCATGCGGCTGGCTTTCTAGGTGCTGGTGATGAATACAGATAACTGTGTGACTGCAACATGCTGTCTCATATTAACAGGTCCGCTCACTGGTGTGCGATTCATCGGCTCACAAACTACTGATCTTCTGTGGTCAGAGCTCAGACCAGGAAGGAGACTTGATCCTGCAGACGGGGACCTTCACTTACCAGAAGTTTGCTGAGATACTTTCAGACCCAGAGGTGAGCATGAGCAGTAAGCCAGCATGTCCCCTCCTGTTCACAGAGTGCATGACAGAGCAGGACGGCCTGTGCTGCTCCTTCAGGCCCCAGGTCCCCAGAGGGATGGACTTGAAAACCAGCAAAAAGTTGCACACCATGAGCAATTCATGCTATTGTCTTGAGCATCTTGCTTTAACTCCCTGGCTTAAGCTTTCCAAGGTGTCAGGCATGGGTGATTCCACCTTTAAGTGCTCAGCTTGAAATAACCTTCCAGACTGGCTCTGCAGAGGGCAAACACTCAAAATTTCTTAAAGTAGGTCTCAAAATACCTGTGGGCAGCTTCCAGAAAACTGCCAACAGAGGCCGTCATCACCCTAGTAAATGTGGGTATTTCTCTTCATTTCACAGCAGTCCAGCATAAGCTGTTCACAAGTTCGGAGTGTTCTTTAGGGGTGTGTAAAGTGATGAGGGGATGATTAAATGCTGATTAAGTAACAGTGTGATAATTAAATAACTACAAATGTTATTTAATTGTAGAATTGCAGAATCATTCAGGTTGGAAGGTCGCTTCAGAGGTCTGTAGCCCAAACTCCTGCAGAGAGCAGGCTCAGCACTGAATTTAGACAGAATTGCTCCAGGGCTTTGTCCAGTGGGGGCTTGAAAAGCTTATAAGACATCTGTGAATCTCTGCTCCAATACTAATTATCTTAGCTAGCTGAACTACAGCTTTCCTCAGAAGCGTTCAGCTCTCTTTCCATTGACACTCATTGCCAATACAGAGTGGTACTCTGCTTTGGCTTTTGATAAGCACTACTTCCACTGATCGTTTTGTGCCAGATGTTTAGAATTTCTCCATCTGACTGAATGCACAGCTGCTGCAGGAATGGCTGTGGCGGCTCCCTTGCAGAATGTGGTATTTTGACAATTGATATCACTGTTGCTGTAATTACACCATCAAATCGCTCCTCTTCATTTATTTTAGGCTGGTCGTTCTCATTTATTTCTGGTACCTGTTTATTTGGGCAGTAATGGGTCAGTTAAGGGCTGTCTAAGCAAAAGAACACAGTGCAAAGAAGTTCACTAATCTCATTCCAGATACTTAGGAAGTCTGAGTTTTAATGCTCTTTGTTCAGCATAGCTCTAGAGAGTCTTGGAATTATATTAACCTCAGTTCTACTTTTAGTAAATACGTAGCATGTCTCCAAGCTTGTATGTGTATCAGAGATGGGGTCATGACTTTCAAAATAGGTCCCAGGAGAGAAAATGAATCTGAATAAAGTCCTATGGCATTAAAACTGCACAAAGTGATATATGATTGTTCACTAGCCAGTGAACGAGGATAAGTTCAGGCAATGGTGTGCAGCATTGAAAAGGGTATCTCAGGGTAGGAATTCCCAAATCAAAAAGAAACTGCTACTTCCAAGCCTAAGCCAGGCGGTGACATGCCAAGTTAAATAGGAAGAAGTAAGGAAAGAGGACAAGGTGGATCCTGCTTTTGTTTTCTTTCCTGAGGTCTTGTCACTGTGCACTCCTAACAGTCAGGACATAACAGCCCGTCAGCATTAAGAATTTCAGGAAACAGAACACGGCCCCATGCATCTACTTGCAACAGGCTTTTGGACTATGTAATCTGCCCCCAGCATTTTCTGTCAGTGAAGTGTTGATGGCATCTTCAGAATTTCTGCATTAACTGCTTTTGGGGGGGGGGGGGGGGGGGTTAAGGGTTGATTTGTTTCAAGGGCCTGGGACGGGGGGGGGGGGGGGGGGGGAAAGGGGGGGGACGGGCACCGGAAAAAAAAGGGAAAAGGGCCGCCCGGGGCCCTCCGGGGCGCCGGGGAGGAAGAGGGGGGGGGGGGGGGGGGCGGGA
>JANIJG010011883.1:25615-79833 GCA_024611175.1 Megaceryle torquata | reverse complement strand
TTTTTTTTTTTTTTTTTTTTTTTTTTTTTTTTTTTTTTTTTTTTTTTTTTTTTTTTTTTTTTTTTTTTTTTTCTTTTCTCTTTTTTTTTTTCCTTTTCTCTTTTTTTTTTTTTCCTTTTCTTTTCTTTTATTTTTTTTTAAATTTTTTTCCTAATCACTGCAGCATTTTTACAGGATTCCGAGCTGGAATCTCCTACAGCTGCACAGGAATAATGATAATAAAAATAAAAAGCAGAAGAGATTGGCCGTTGACCCTGTTATCCAGTGAAATGATCTCAGTGGCTTACATGAGATCTGAGAGTTAAACTTGATGCCAGAGAAGTTTATTGCTTGTTGTCTTGTATTTTTATTAATAAGTTGTTATTTTAAGATTGTAGACAAGAAAGCTATGCACTAAAGAGCATGAGAGGACTCTATACAATAATTTAGATGTATTAAATAAATAAAAAAATAATAGCAGCCTTCTACAATGCAGGCTACACATAGGTTTACTTCGGCTTGAAGTACCCTGGTCTTTAGTACACCTACAGGAACAGACTTGCTCCACAAGTGTTTTAAAGAAACATATCTATAAGATACATACATAAGAGTGTCTAAGGTTAGGATAAACATTTTAAAAGACTTTACCATGGTCTCCACATATCTAATGACCCCATTCTAGTGTTGTTATGGGAAAAATTTGGCTGCAGGACCTGTCTGGGAGGTGCAGCATCAACCTGGCTGAAAACTGACAGTGATGGCAGCTGGAAGGAATTTTTCAAAGCCTGCTTGTTCTCAGCTGAGTAGAAGCGCTCCTGTGATGGGTTTGTGCCCCGAGTGCTCCCCTTTGGGCTCAGGGGGCTTTTTGGCATCAGGAGAGGCTGCTGAGATGGACTCAGAGACCTTAATGCTGCTTTGCAGGTGTCTTGGCCAGACCTGGGTAAGGATTTCAGCAGGTGGTTTAAAAGGCGTGCCCCGAGGGTTTTGTCCATCCACTCACAGGTGAGGAGCAGGTTGTGCACCTCGTGCATGCACTGGATGTACCCGGTGCTGTATCTCTGCTGGGCTTCCAGACCCACTTTGGAGTCGGCTGCATTGGAGAGGAGACAACAGAGGTCGGTGAGTGCATGAAAGCTGCTCGGCGTGTTGCTGCTTAAAAGCATTCACGGGGTTTCCTGTGTGTAGGGGCTCCTGGGGGGCTTGTTGCTGGAGCTGGCTGGGGTTTACTAAAAGACGAATTGTTTTCAGGGTGCAGGGGGAATGCAGCGTGTGAGCCCCTGTGTCCCACCACCACCAAGGGCAAAACTACACTAAAAAGCATAAAGAGCTCTGCTCTGGAAGGAAAAAAACCCAAACCTTCCGTGGGTTAACAGCTACTCGGCTCCACCTCCCCATCTAGTGGAGAAAGCCAAACCCGTGTTCGCAGGGTGAGGGGACTGGGAGCTCACCCATCAGCTTGCTGTTCTGGATGTTCTGGAGGTGCTTCACCGTCATTTCAAGGATGTCTGCTTTTTCCAGTTTAGACTGCTGATAAGGAAAGAGTGCAGCAGTTAGAGGCAGTGAAGGGTTTGTACCGCACACAGTTGCTCAGAAGAGATTCCCCCCCAAAAAAAACCAAACCCAAACCCATGAGAGTCCCCCACCAGCAAAAAAGACAAAAAGGAACATAAAAATGAGCACTTACATCCAGGTGAAACGCACCCACAACAGTCTCCTTCAGCTGGTCCAAGCAGTTATTAATCCTTTCTCTTCGCTTCCGCTCAATCAGGGGTTTCCTTAACTGGCAAGGAAAAGAAAAAGAGGAGAAAAAAATGCAGTTGGTTTGGGTTTTTTCTTCCTCTCCCTCCTGCAGTTCTCGCCACTGACAAGATTTGGATGGAGAGCACACCATCTCCAGCTCTGGTCATGGCCTGTACCGTCCCTTCGGTGGTATCAGCTCTCAATTCTCCCGCTTGAATTCATTTGAAGCAGGGTTTGTTTACCCTAACGAGACAGAGAAAACCCTTTCTAAAGCAGAGAAAGGAAGCAGAAAAAGTCCCCCTGCGTGGCTTGAACGTGGAGAAAACATCTTTATAATCAGAGGAAAAAAAATGTCCTCTTTCCACAGTGCCTGCAGCCCTGGCACTCACTGTTCAGGTGCAAAGCGTGGGGCTGCTGTCGGGCAGGTGTGGGTGCCCCAGCGCGGAGCGTACCTACCTTCCTCTCCTCCTTGGTGCTGGCCAGTTTGGGGGTGCTGCCAGCGGTGGCTGTGGCCGTCATTCTAATCCAGCCTGCCCACCCTGGGCGCTGGGAGGACTGGGATAGAAGGAGGCACTAGGGCAGTGGGCTGCTCCCTTTTTTCCGACGGCCTCTTTGCTGCTCCGCTGCTCCTCTGCTGTATTTATAACCCAGAATTAGCATGTGAAAAGAGACTTTCCTTGGCGGGACTTCGTTTCCCACACGAGGGGTCGAGCCCGGAGGTTTGTGGCCATCAATCAAAGCTGACAGGTCACTGCTTCTTTTCATTGACCACGCCAGCCTCCCCAAACGGCGACAGATGTCCAGCCTCCGACGCCGGGCTTTGCAGGGCTCTTTTGTTAGGGAAGAAGGGAAGGAAAATGGGTGCGCTCTGAGCAGCTTGCACAGCTCCTCGCTCAATTTGCACAGATTCCCAGGGAGGGGAACAATAGCCGGGAAGCAGTTGAGTTACACCTGGGAAAATGCCTCCTATCCATCCTTCTTTTCCCCTCTACCTCCACGAAGTGATACCTCTTTTTACTAGCTAGCCCAAGCCCCAGCCTTCTTCTATCTTTGAAGCAGTCTTTTAATTTAATAATAGAGTACTTGAGCCAGGAGCTCCTGCTCCCAGGAATTACTACAAGGTTAATGATGATCAATTAAAAGCTGTTGACAGCTGATGCCTGTAGGAACATTGTTTTCATTGCAGAAATCCTCTAGGGAAAAGAGGAACTGTATTTGCTTCTTGGGAACCTGAATTCTCTGTTGCAGACGGGTTGGTGTAGGAAATAAGCACCTCTTCTAGTTTTTTGGCTGCTGTGTAGAGTTTAATATTAAACTTCCAGGGCATTGCAGATGCAAACAAACCTAGAGTTGAGTTAGTTCTGTGGGGTTTTTACTTCTTTAATTATTTTACTGGGTTTCCCCCATGCTGCAAGGAGGTGTGGGTGGCTTTGGGGGGAGGGTGTTGTTCTGTTCGATCCTCTGAAATGCCAGTGCAGAAGCAGATGGGCATTTGGAGGAGACCTGGCACAGGATAAGAATGCTCTTTCATGCTTCCTTATTTCTACTAAGTCTGGGGGGGTAGTAAGAAGGCGGTTTTTTTGTGGCTGTGCTTCTGCTTTCCGATGGTCGTTTTGCTAATGAGCAGGATTTGGCAGTGTCCTGTCGAGTCCTGCAGGTGAAGCCCTTTGGGTTGGTGTCAAATGTGTCACAGTATTGAAATGGAGAGGAAGCTGCCACAGTGGTTCAGAAGCACCGCAAGCCGTCCCAGGTGGCCAGGGGGCTTTCTCAGCGCTCTCCCCCCAGCCCTCCAGCTGTGGGTGGGGGGTGTACCCCAGCGATAAAAGCAAGGACATCACATCCCTTGCTCAAATGCCGTGTGGGGGTGTGTTTGCCTGCGTGTAAATGCAAACATACTCGCAGCATATCTGTACGCCCTGCTGCCTGGCCTCATTGTGAAAGCGTGTCCCCAGACTTGGTATCTCGCAGACAGGGGTTGTTTGTCAGTCAGATGGGGGGCTGGGGTGCAGTTACCCAGTTTTATAAGCGCTCCACTTGGCAAGGGCCCTAGACAGGCTGGTTGGAAGGCTGTTGTTTGGAAGAGGAAGGTTAATCTCTTGTCCTTTGTGCCAGGTAAAGAGAGCGGGGATGGGTTCCTGATCTCAGGTGCATCCCTCACAGACAGCAGAAGGAGGTCCCACTGCCCCATGTGGGAGACTCACGTCAGTCAGCCCTGGCTGCTCATGAGCAAAGACTCCTTTGGTTTTTCAAGCTTTTTCCAGCCCACCCAGGGCAGTTGGAGTGTTGCTGGTGTTTATAAAAGGTGTAGCTGAGGCGTTTTGTATCAACACACACTGCAGCTTGGCATGGAAGAGGCAGCAGGTGGGCTGGGGTCAGGTTCTGTGCTGCACATGGGTAGAGGGGCACAGAGCAGGCACACCCCTGGTCTGGGGAGTTTACTATGGTGCTCAAGGCTGAAGCACCTGCTGTCACTTGGACACACAGCTTCTACCTGGGTTTGTGTTGGGACAAGACGAGAAGTGCCCTGTCCCTGCCCAAACGCCCTTCCACCAGCACCTTGTGCAGAACCAGGCGCTTTCCTAGTGTGATCCGGGCAGCAGGGGGAAGCCTGAGACCACGTTGGCTGCTGGCCCAACTGAGTATGACAGGTGTCAGCAAGTGCAGAATGGCCTAAAAGCTCTGAAAAACTTGTTCATTGCCCACTGTCATCCCTTCCTAGCCAGGCACAGCCTCAGGGTGCTGTGTGCACCCCCATGTTAGTAGCTCAGGGGCTGCCCAGCCCCGTCACCATCAGAAAAGGTCTCTCTGGTACCTGAGTGGCACCCCCTCCCTTTCCTCCTTGGCCTAGACTTGCTGCTTCTGCCTTACCCCCCCTCCCACTTTCCTTGCCCTGTGAGGTGCTGCTGAGCTCCCAGGTGAGTGGGATGCTCTGTGAGGGGGGTCACACACAGGCTTCCCCTGCAAAGCAGCTTCCACAAAGCAAGCAGGAGGGTGCTGGTGGCAAGGTGGTGGGTACTGGGGCTGGACAGAGGTGATGGGGGCCAAGAAGAGGGTAGTGGCTCCTGGCATCCAGCCAGGGTCTGTGACCAGCCCCCATGGGTCAGCTGACCCCCTGGCTACGGTGGGGTGAGGCCCTTGGCTCGTCCGCTGGCGGCTGCTCTGGGTGAGCTCATTCCAAGGTTCGTTTGTGAGACAGCACCACCATAAAAAAGAAGAGCAGCATTTGCTGTAAACAGTTATTTTATACCTCTCAGTAAGGGCAAAGGCCTTTATTTTGGAGGCATGGGGGGGGTGCAAGTGGGAGAGCTGCCCTTGCTTTGGAGGAAGGCTGACATCTGTGCCAGGAATTGTGTATGGACCCAACAGGCCAATGCAAATGAGCATTAAAGGGAGCTTTCTGCAAATTCCTGCTTTCCTTTTGCATTGCCCACTGCCAGGTTTCACTGAAAAGGGGATTCTCCTTCATAAACAAAGCCTCCTTTTTTTCTTGGGCTTCCCCCCCCCCCAAAAAAAAAAAAGAAAAAAGAAAAAAGAGAAAGAAGGGGGTTAGTGCTGCTTGGAGTTTTCTTTTTTACTATTTGTCTACATTTCACACCCTGGAAAAGAAAACAACTTTTAACATCTGTTCCTGCATTTTTTAAGAAGGAAAGAAAGGCTTTTGAAAAAGGGGAAAGTGTGGCAGATGTTGGCAGGTTCCCTCCAATGCAGATGTCTTGCTCCAAAGAAAACTTTATTTGGGGATTGGCAGCCAGGGCTCCTCTTTGACTCGGGACACGCGACTGCCTAGCGAACGGAGGGACGTGGGAAAGCTCTGGTGAACAAAAGGGCTTATTCAAACAAACCTTGGAGCCGTGAACAATCTAATAACCAGCAGAGAAATGGTCAGCAGCCCCCAGCCCTGCTGGGGCAGCCAGGGAACATGCGACAAGAGAATTTCACCGTGTCCTCCAGGCTGCAAGCAGGGGTGTCCCCTCTTTGCCCCCCGACTGCATGTTCTGGGGCATGAGACGTGGTGCTTTGGCCAAGGACCATCTTTCTCGAGGTGCTAAATGGTCTCAGCTGGTCTGCAGACTCAGCTGGCTGCCCCATGGCATCAGGCAGCAGAGGGCAGATTGGACTCGCTGAGCTGTGCTGCCCCACACGCACCGGCCAAGGCACTGATGAACCCCCCCTCCAGCCAAGGCAGCAGGAGAGGAAGCGCAAGGATGTGGCAAGACACAACATCTTTGTGCACATATTCCATTAATTTTTAAATAAAAGGTTCTGCCAAGATAATAATAATAAAATAACAAAACCAGCTCTATCAATCAGGACTGGAAGAAAGGTCCTCGTGAAACTGCTTTTGAGGAAAGAAGATTTTTTTAATGGAAAGTAAAATTATTGAAAGTATTTTCTGTGAACCTTTTGTTCACGCTCTCCTTCTCTCTGGCTGGTAACATAAAATGATTTAAGGTAAGTTTTTGCCATGAGAGCTAGTAAGATTTTAGTTTAGACACTTGATAGAAAAAAAAAGCGAGAAGCAGAGACAAGGGAGCAGAGCCAAACATCATAAGAAAGTAGGGAATTCTGGTTTGCTGTTGAAGGTGAGGAGTTCTGTGATTCTTCCTCTAACTCATTTCCATTAACAACGTGGCCTTGTTAACATGTTCATGAGACTTTTCCAGGAATGGATTTGCCATGCGAGTGTTAGGAGAGATGAGAAGCTGCTTCTGAGTTCTGCCCAGTCTGCTGCATGTGGGGTTCATGGCCGGACCATTCCACCCCTGCTCCTCCCCAGGCATGGGGACACTTCTGGACTGGATTTATCCCTAGTTAAACAATTTCTTGTCCCTCTTCTGAGGGGTCTCTGCTGGCTTGGTGTGTGTGTGGGTCTGTGTCCACCTCAGGGGGTGCCGGTGAGCAGGCCATCAGAGGGATGGAAAAGGTGCTGGAAGTGTCCTGCCCCATCCAGCACTCCCAGCTGGGTGTGGGGCAGCTTTGCTACAGCAGCTTTGCTTTCAGCACATGCAGTCATGTGGGGGTCGGGAAGCAAGGAGCAAAGTGCGGGTTTGGGAGTGGGCAGGCAACAGCCAGGGTAAGGTGATGGCAGCAGGTTGGTTCTGCTGGGCAACCTTAGGGCACCTTCTGCACCCTGTGCTTAGCCTGCCTCGCCGTAAGTAAGCACGAGCCCAGGAAAGGCTGTTCTTACAGGGTCTTTAGGCATTATGAATAAAGAGGTTTTTGTCTGGGTTTTTCAGAAGGTCAGTTCTGGTGTAAGGTTGAGGTTTAAAAATGAAGGGCTAAAGTTCTCCCTTAATAGTTCAAATCTGGAGGTTTCTCGATAGCTCTAAATCCCAAGCAGCCTGTCCTGAAGGCCTGTGTCAGCCAGGGGTGGTCTGCTTCCCAAATGTTAAGAGCCAGAGAGGAATGTGAGGAGCAGCAGGGCATGCTGGCACAGTGAGTGGATCCAGAGGGTGCAGGTGGTGACTGGGCAGGCAGGATGGCTCCTGGCACGCAGGCACGCAAGCCGCAGACACTCAGATGTTAGTCGTGGCTGGATTGCCCAGGGGGGACCGGGACCATGTCTCTAGACTGGCCTCAGCTGGGGATGTTGTACCCACTGTGTCCCATCTCAGGCTGGCACAGCAGGGTCTGTGGGGGGACCAAATGTCCCACAGGATAGCACTGAGAATAAGCCGGGGCATAGAAGCAAAGGATGATTTATCTCTGCTTTGGGTGTGGAGAAGAGCATGTGCAGTCTTTTGCTACGATAAGGAGATTTGGCTGAGAGCACAGCCCCAGTGCAGCAGATGCCATTCAAGATGGGACATGGGACTGGAGGGACTGGAGGCACCATCAGGGCTTGCAGTGAGGGGAGCTGTGGCTGTGCTGGGGAGGGCTTCTCCAGCCACCCTTTGTGTCAGAAGGTTGTATTGGTTAAATCTTTGAGGCTGAAGCGACACTGTCTGTAGCAGGTCGCTGGTTTTGGCAGGGGTCTGGGACGTGATGGGATATGTGTCTGGGAGAGAGTTGTGTGGTGAGTGGGAAAGATGCAGGGGTGTTTGGGAGATGAGTCTCGATGTCTGTGGTCAAGTGGTGGCTTGTCAAAGCAACGTCCTGTGCAATTCACCATGGTGTAGACTGGGGTGGGAGCACAGCTGGAGGTTCAACTGCTCCAGAGACGTTACAGATGGAGAGACAGAGAACATGTATTACATTGGACCATCATATATGCAGTGTTTTCATCACGGGGGAAGTCCAGCTCCAGAAGTAGCCTTGGACATTTTCTGGTAATTCTGTTGGCATCTCTCGATCCAGCTCCTTTACCAAACCTTACTAGCCCCAGCCTGGCTTCCTCAGTACCAGCTGGCTCTACCATCTTCAGGAGTGGACTCCTGGGAAAAGAAATAATTACAAGGCTGGTACCAGCTGAGTAATTCTCAGCTTGTCTTTAGCACACACCCATCCAGACTTTGTGTTAAGGATCAGCTGATGCTCCTGCCGTTGCTCAAGCCATCTTCAGCCTGGCAGGTTAGTAGTGCTCCCAGCCCTGGAGGAAGTCTTATCTGCTGCCTTATAACCAGAAACATGCTGCTTGCAACACGTCTCCTAGGCCAAGAGACTCTTATAGGAAGAAGAAATTCTGATAAGCTCAATGGGGGTGTCAAGCTAACGAGATAGCCCCTTGCCTGTGGTGAAGTGGTGCTGGGGATGTTTCTTTGTTTTCTCCCAGGGGTGCTATGACTGATACGAGGGGGAAGAGCTCGTGGAGCGTGTAAGGGGCTTCGAAGGAGCATTCAAGGTGGTTCTTGAACTTTCCTCAGTGGGCATTCCATGAGTTGTTTAAGGAAGACAGATCTGAGCTTTCTCACGCTTTGTGTGTGTGATGTCACTAGATGTCACCAGATAACAAGCCTCATCCATAATGCAGCAGGTGCTTGGTTTATTCAGTAAGCTTCACTTTCACAGCAACAGGGGTGCCTGGCTCCCCATATGTTGGAAACCAGGGATTAGCACCCTATATTCCAGCCCCTGCACACCCTGTATCTCAACCCCTGCACATGCCCAGTTCCCAGCCCCTGTGCACCCTGTATCTCAACCTCTCTATGTCCTGTATTCCAGCCCCTGCACATCCTGCATGGCCTGTTTCTTCTTAGATTCTCAGTTCCCAAGGTCGCAGAAGAATCTGGGGTAAGTTTTACCTCTGTGAAACAAACACCTCTTTTGTGATTTTAAGTAACCATGGCTTTCATCCCAGCGTGGCCGTGTGCCAACAGCAGCTTTCTTTTTAATGCTCTGTGTGTCTACATGTACTGACACCACATCCCGACCCCCTGACACAAAATACCTTGTCAGCATGAACAAGGCAATGAGTCTAGTCACCATTAATGCTCTGTACATTGTCCTGGGCCATGGGTAGGTGGGCTGCTTGTTGGCAGGGAAGCAGGACACCTGGAGGGGGGTGAGGCACTGGGCTTATCAGAAGCATTTCCTATGTGCTGCTGGTTTCTGGGGCTGCAGGGCTGGGATTGCAGCACACGAGGAGCTGGGGAAACACTCACTTAAGGTTTTTTCCTCTTCCCAATTCAGTCTCATCACAGCTTGGGACATCAGAAAACACAAGGGTTTAGGATGGGCGGGGATGAGACACAGGGTCTCTGTTTTTTGTGAGCTGAGTTCATCCTGGATTGTACATGAAATCACATCCTGCTCTCTAAGCTAATTTGTTAATATCCATCCTTTTATATATTAAATTTTTACCAGTTAAAGCAGGAAGTTTTATGCTGCTCTCTGTTTTATAAATACTCTCTGTTTTTAAACCATCTTCTGCTCCCCTTGAATTATTTTTTTCCCTCCTCAAATATATCTAGGAGGCTGCCATTTTTTTATAGGGATGAGGATTTCTTATTCCTCGGGAGGAATCAAAGCATGCAGGAAATCCTTTTAGCTCTTGGAGCAGAGGTGCTCAGTGGAAGACCAGAACCCCAACAGGGTGACGAGCAGCCAGAAGTCACAAGAAGGTGGGTGATACTCCATGGGCTGATCTGTAAAGGGGAAGAGCAGACCTTGCACTTGTTTCAGCTCCTCCATAATGATGCATGTAAAAATAATAACAACCCCCCCCTACTGTCACAACCCTTTTATTCTTTCTTGCCTCTTTTTAACATTAGGACCTGTGCCCTGATTTTGTTGTGTCAAAAAGCACAGGAGGCCATGACACATGTGAGCTCTCCGAGGAGTTATCCAGAAGAACACATTTGATCAGCTGGGCATTTTGTTGTGCTCTGAAGGTGATGTTTCCTCCTGTCTCTTCATTCCTGGTCTGTACGTATACACACGTGCAGACAGCGACTCACTTGCACACCTACACACAGAAGATTTTTAGAACATACACATTTTGCTGTAGAACACAAATGAACTCTCTTTTGAAAGTGAATCCTGCTGAGCTGGGGGAAAGGGACTCAGCCCTTCCTCAAACCAGTGACTGATTTTGAAGGTGGGGACACGAGGAGCTCTGGAGTGCCCTCCTTGGAGACCAGGGATTCTGTCAAGAGGAAGAGGAGGAGGAAGAGAGGCACAGAAAAGCTTTGGAGAGTCTCAGGGAAGGTCCCTGCATGTATTTGCTGAAGTGGCTCAACATAGATTTAAGTGTCAAATGCCACAGCAGTGGCTCCTGTGTTGACTCAGCTCCCCAGCAGCTGAGACTGAATCCCCCTGAACAGCAGCACTAAGCCCATGCTGCTGACTGCAGCAGTTTTCTGTTGTAAGAGCTAATTAATTAGTTTCTGAAAGTCCTTTGAAGGGGTAAAGCTTTAGGTAAGTGTGTAGCAGTATTATCCAGAGGGTGTGGGCTTCGAAGCCTAACAGGTGCTACTTAAACATGAGCCAAGTTAGTAAACTTAATTCAACATTTCTTCAGAACATAAAAGAACATGGAAAGCATGTGTAGCCAACC
The DNA here is from genome assembly GCA_024611175.1 of Megaceryle torquata. Classification (NCBI taxonomy): domain Eukaryota; kingdom Metazoa; phylum Chordata; class Aves; order Coraciiformes; family Cerylidae; genus Megaceryle; species Megaceryle torquata. The sequence goes on along the minus strand of JANIJG010011883.1, from coordinate 69,179 downwards.
CCTGCCACTTGTTTCTGTGGTGCTGAGCCAGAGGGTTGCAGTACCCCTGTTAAAAGGATGAAAACTACTGGCTCCTGCCAATATGGATTATCCTTTTTAATTGTTTCACCAGCATTCACAGCCTCCCATCTTTCCTGCACAGTTTGGGATTCAGAGATGCATTTGCTTCTAGTTCTAGAGTTCTATTGAATTAATGGATGTATTTGACTGGTTTGGTTTTTTCTTTTTTTTTTTTTTTTTAATCTCAGGAAGTCCGTTCTTCTACAGTACTGTTCTTCTGGTATTTCCTTTCATGTTTACCACACTGATGGAAATATATCTTTGGCTTTAGTAGTAGTTTCTCAATGGAATGGATGCTGTGCTTTGTAGATAACTTTCAATTGTTCTGCAGTAGTAAAAAGTTGATTTCAAGGACATGGTTCTGTAGAACAACATAGTCTTCTTCTTGCTCTCCAGGAAGGGAATTTGCAACAGATTTTTTTTCTGAGGATTCTTCTGGCATTCTTATTTATTTATTATTTTGTGGCAATCTTTACGTGCTACCCTTAGTTCTTGTGATCTGCGATAGTATTTTTAAAATGTGGTTTAATTGTGAAATGGGACCTTAAATTGAAGATAAATCATAGCACCCCTGTGAGAAAACAAAGAAACAACAAACCAACCAGGGGATGGGGATAACAATTACATTTATTTGTGTTTTCTACTGTAAAGAGCTGTTGGGCAATCTGAGTCTGTTCATTATGTATTAACTGAATGTACAGAAAGGTAACAAGATGCTCACCCAGAGATACTGCGTTAAGAAAAGCCTCAAGAGTCTACAGTGAACATCCCCAGCCAGTAACAGGTGAAATGCAGTTTGAGGGACAGTCACAGGCACTTTTGAAACCTGTCTGATTATAAACAGCCACCTCAGCTTGGTCCAAAGTCCATAGAAAGACTCTGGATTCCTGTCTGATTCCAAACATTAAACAGGAGATATTCAGCATAACCCCAGCTGTCCCTACTCCTAACATTTCCCCCTCAAAGATTTTTTCCCTAAAACACTTTGCTCAGGACCAGTAACCTAGGCTGTGGTCTGTGAATCACACCAGTGCATGTCCACGACCAGTTAAAACATAAACTGGATGTTGTATGGTCTTTCTTCTTTGTATATTTGTCAAGGCAGCTGACAAGAAGACCCGGATGATTTTTTCACATGATCTGTGTCATGCCTCTTGAGATGGCCATGTAGGTGGCAGAGGAACACCTCCAGGCAATCAGTTCTGCCTCTGTGCTCCCGGCTCCACTTCCCTGCAGTGGTTTGGGCTCTCTGCAAGTGGAGTTCCTGCTGAAGTAGCTCTCACATGCACCACTACCAGTAACACTTGGTGTGGGGCTTTTTGTAGGAGTGACATTTACCTTGCTTGGGACTGTGACCGTTTGGGCTACGGGCAGTGATGTCCAAAAGCACATGGCAGGCAGCAAGACCAGAGGGGATGCTGTGTGGGACATAGGGCGGGTCACTCAGGGCCTACAGAAGTGTAGCAAGGAGAGGAGGAAACACCCTCCAAAGGGAAAGGGTGTCTGTGTCCTACGGCACAACAGCCCTGGGAAGGACAAAGGAGCTGAAGTTGGGCCGCAGGGCTCCCTGGGCCTCAAACCAGCTGCAAAACCCCCACGGATCCCATTCAGCTGCCTGTCCCTCCTGAGCAAAGCACGAGTACTTGCCTTTCTTGCTATCTTTTTTTTTTTTTTTTTTCTTTTTCTGGTGAAGTAACTTGGATTTTTTAAATCTTTATTCACTTCCTAATTTGCAAGGATTAATTAATTCACAATGAATGTCTCAATCATAGCTGTGAATTAGTGGATTGCTGGTGTGCTAAGAGCTCTCTTACATATTGAATTTAATTTCTGCTTCTGAGAGCTTAGAAAAAACAGTTTCTCTCTGCCAGGGGATTTCCCTGCAGTAAGCTACACAGGGACAGGAGTTGCACTGAACCAGTTACTCATGTGATCTTTTTTCCAAGGGTCATTTGTAAAGCAGTAGGGTCTGTTTTCCAGGAGGTGGTGTTGAATCCCTGTACCAGCACTTGTATTTAATTCCTCCTTCTCTCTAGTCAGTGCCCGGAATGTTATCTGTTTAAATGTGAATGTCTTTAGCATAATTACAGGTTAACAATTTGGACTCGGACATACACACACTTCCCGTGTTGGCTTTGAAAACAGTTATTCCCAGCTCACAAGTGGGATATATGAACTACCAACATATCACTGACTGCACGTCAGGCCCAGGGTCCTGTCACCTCAGGCAGGCAGCGTGTGCCCTGAGCTTCCCTGCTGTTGGATGCAGGGACAGCTGCAACTGTGGTCAGAGACATTCTTTCACATCTGAGCTCTAGCACACAGCTGACTAAGCCAGCTGATTCAAGAAGAACTGTAGGCTGAGCATTACACATGTTCTGTGATACCTTTCCACAGTGGAGGTGGCACCAAAAATCTCTTTTCCTGTGTTTTTAGGAGTTTATTTTCCCACAGGATGTCACAGCAAAGCCCGGGGAGCCATCAGGGTGGGAACTAGAGGAGAACAAGGGGACTTGGAGCATGGAAGCCAATGGGATGCTGCAGGCAGATGATGTGCAGGAGGTCCAGGAATGAAAATGCATCTCCCAGGGGTGAGAAGCTGGACTGTGGAATTCTGGAGGTTGGTGCCAGGCTGCTAAAAGACAGAGCTGGTGAAGCGTACGTGGGCTAACCTGAAAATGCAACACCTGGGGCAGCATAATGGCCGTGCATTCTGCTGGGTCAGCTGGTAAGAGCTGGTTTTGTATGGCAGACAAGGCCCCCACGACACTGAACATGAGGAAAACATCTTTACTTTGAGGGTGACAGAACCCTGGCCCCGACTGCCCAGGGAGGTTGTGGAGTTCCTGTGATCGCTGGAGGGGTTTCCAAGGCGTGGAGCTGTGGTGCTGAGGGACGTGGGTCAGGGGTCCCTGGCAGTGCTGGGGGAGGGTTGGACTCGATGATCTGAAAGGGCTCTTCCACCCTGAATGATTCTATGAGTCTATTATTCTAATAAAGGCAAAGTAATAAAATTCAAATACTAACCCTTAAATAATAAAAAGTAATACAAAATACTAAACACGAGTAAAGAACAAAAGAATAATATATAACAAATTCTAAATAAAAATAAACAATACAAATACCAAAACTTTAAAAATAATAATAAATAACAAAAGCAATAATATTTTTTTTTAAATAATAAAACGAATAACAAGCACTGTTTACTATTCCTGCCCATAACCTCCCCGGCGGGGGGGCGGTGGTAGCAGCTGGGTCTTCCGCACCGCCAGGGGGCGGTGGTGTGCGGCGGCGGGCGGAAGCGTCGCCTCTCTCCTCCGCCGCCGCCGTCGCGCTCCGCCGCCGGGCGAGGGAAGGGCCGCTGCGACGCAGCAGAGCGCGGGGTGGGGTGGGGGGGGGGGAGGGGGCCGGGCCGGGCCGGGCGACCCGGGGCAGCGCCGCGCCTCGCCTCGCCTCGCCTCTGCTCTGCCTGTAGCCGCCGGAGCCGCGCCGACAGCCGCCGGAGCCGGGGCGGTCGGGCCGCCAGGGGCAGGCCCCGCCGGACTCGCCGCCGAGGAGACGCCAGGCCGCGCTCCGCACCGAGGTATGGGGACGGCGCGGTAGGGAGAGGTAGGGGGGAGGTCGGCAGCGGGTCAGGCCCAGGCCCGGCGTGGTGGGGCGGTGCGTGAGGTGAGGGGAGCGAAGGCCGCCGGGCCTGACGCGCATTGTCTGTTGCTGCCCCCGGAGCGGGGCCGGGTCGGGCCTGGAGGCGGCGCCGCCGCGGCCGGTGAGTGCGGGTCGGCTGCTCGGGGCAGGGCTGTGCCGTGCCCTGCGGGCCGCGGAGGCCGCTGGGGAGTGCGGCCTGGCCTGGCCAGGCCAGTACCAGCCGCGTTCCGGCTCCCGCTCGGCGGCCGATGCTGGGAAGGACTGTCCGCGCATTGCGTGATTGGCCTCGGAGGCGGCGTTGCCTCCCTGGGACTCGGTAGCGGCCTGGGGAGGGAGGCAGTTCCCAGGTGGTACCGACTTCACTGGTGGGGTCTGCGCCGTTTGGGTGTTTGCGTGTCAAGGCCTGAGGCAGTCTGGAGGAGAAAGGGACAGACCGGTGTCTGCGTTTTGCTGCTGCGGCTGTGCCTTTCATCCCGAAGTTCCTCAAATGCCGTACCTGGGTAACGAATTGATAAGCGAAACTGCGCGGGGTTTACCTCAGCCCGCAGAAACAGAGCTGCTGCTCGGGTGGGAGGTAGACGCTGTTACACAGCACCTCTTGGAGAGGTACAGAGGAAGGGGAATGCTCTGTCCCAGCCAAGTCCCTGGGCAAATGCAGGTGGACAGTGGTTACCTGCCTTAGCCTGTTGCTCAGGAGAACATCTAGCTAAAACTTTTGGGTTTTTTTTAATGTTCTTTATTACATGAATTGATTGGAGGCATGGTGCAGGCACTACCTTATGTGGTCTTTTCAACGTCCAGGTCTAAGGCCTCTTCCTACAACTGTTATTTGTGCTTGTAGTCCTAATAGGTCTTTGTACAGAAATAACTGTATGTGAGGGCTGTTAAGATCCTATTTTTATTGCGACCACCCCACAGAAAGCTAACACAATGTGATCGCTGTGTTCCGTAAAACAAAAAAAAAAGGGGTTTTATTATTTTTTCTTACAAATATTTGAACAACTAGTAGTACTGAGTCTAGGATGTAGCCATTCTTTTGGTTTGGGTTTATTTTTTAAGTTTTATTTTTAAGGAAAATGTAATTTTTGGTGAGTGATCATGTAGGTGTGTAGGATTTATGTAAAACCTATATGCTGCTTTATGGGAATGGTGAGATTTAATTTGCATGATGAGTCAAAGATTAAATTACGTGACCTAGGCTTTTCAGTTTCAGTGAGGCAAGTAACTGCTTGGAAGAACAGTTTAAATGTAGATCAGAAATTAAATTTGATTAGCATCAAAGTATTGTAAAGGTTTTTGTTTGTGTAGTTCTTTAAACTTACCTGTCAAACTCTTTAATTCAGGGCCCCGTGTTTTCCTTTCAGCAATGTAGTTCATCATCAGGAAATGTGTCTTCCTTTTTAACATGAAGAGCTCATGAAATCACACTGTCAGAGGAAATTTAACATCCTTGGCATCTAAGCATTTAAGCAATACACTCTGATTATTTAAACCACTGTGGACCTGTAGTTACTACCTGTTACTTAATACGTGTTGATGTAGCACATGCCTTAACTGCAGACGAGAAAAAAGGCCAAGAAATATTCTGTGAATTAGAACAATAAGCACAGTACCTCTTTTGGGGTCAGAAATAATTTTATTTTTTTTTTTTTTTTTTTTTTTTGTTTTTTTTTTTTTTTTTTTTTTTTTTTTTTTGTCCTGTACGAATTGGCAGCTTATTTGATCTGTAAGAGTGGTATGATACCCCATGGCACTGTGCTTTGATAGGATTCTGTCTGTCATGGACTCACTGTTAGAAGAAGATGGTATTTTACTGTTAGCTTCATGGTTGTCTTGTGATGTGAGAAACCATTGAGTCACTTGGCTGAAATTTACTTGTATTTAAACTGTAGTATTGAAGGTAGTGTGATAAATGTGTTGTTGGGGACTTTCCTTAGTAGAGACAGAAAAAGTACCTTAGTACAGGAGGAGACTGTATCTGGTGGTGTTGGGAGCAAGGAGAATAAAGGTCTGGGGATGTAAATTTGTACGTATGGACTAACACGCTGCTGAATATTTCTAAATGCTGATAGCTTTGATTTTTTTTTTTTTTTTAAATTATTTGCATTCACTGACTTTGACACAGAGTTCTGAAACTTCAATGTATTTTATAGGTATGTAATGCATGGTTAGAGATGGAGAATTATAAAGCATAATTCATATTTTTTAAAGATACTTGTATTCATTTACAAATAAAGGAGACTAAAGAAAAGTGCCAGTTAAGTAATACTTTGTGACAATATGTCTTTGAGAGATAATTACGCTCTTACATATTATTGAGTGCAGACAAATGTGTATTCCCAGAGGAGTGTGATACTATTAAGAAAAATCCACCTCTTGGAATTCCTTGATCACTTTTCTGGCACACTTATTCAGGAGTTATCTCTTTTACATTCTATCGTGGAAGCTAATGAGTTAGTCTTATTAATTAATGGGTGGTAGTTGAATGAGACATTACTTTTGAGCTGCACATTCTGTGCTTTCTAGTTGCTTTTTTTTTTCTGGCAGTGTTGTGAATACTGGAATTACTGACCAATGTCCTCCTTTCTGAAGCAATTCTGCATTGAGGTTTTGCAGATTTCTTTTATTTATGAGGGGTTCTGTTCTGTTCTTGGTGATGCCCGATGATAGGACAAGGGGTAATGGGTGGAAGCTGAGGCATAGGAAGTTTCACATAAACAGAGATTTTTTCAGTGTGAGGGTGACAGAGCCTGGAACAGGCTGCCCAGGGAGGGTTGTGGAGTCACCCTCTCTGGAGATATTCAAAACCCGCCTGGACCCGTTCCTGTGCGATCTGCTCTAGGTGATCCTGCTCTGGCAGGGGGGTTGGACTGGATGATCTTTCGAGGTCCCTTCGCCCTTGACATTCTGTGATTCTGCGATTCTGTGTTTGCAGTCTTAATTTTTGTGTAAATTCTTTCTGAAAGCTGTGGTAGTCTCTGTAATGCACTTGGAGGCTTTTAGACACCTGATAAAATGATATCTTTTCGGTGCTGCATGTAGTTTTGGAATGGTGCTCTGGTAGTTGTTGCTGGTTTGAAGCAGGAGGCAGGAAGGAGCCGAGATGACCTTTAGAATTCCCATCTGGCTCTGCTTTTCAGTACTTCTGACACTTTATAATACTGTTTAATGACAAGAGCAGCTATTAAAAACTGATTACCTTTGTCTAATTGGAGGCATCTTGCAGCTTTCCATCAAAAAGATGATTTAACTCATCTGCTCCTTTAAAATTAATAGTACCACAACAGCTTGCAGTTATTTATATGAATAGTGTGCAAAGCAAAAATAGGAGATGAATTCAAAATACTATATTTTCTACATCATGTAGTTGAAATCTGGTAAACGTAGCAATTTCTGGTGAGGAAACAGAGGTCTATGTGCACTTTTACCACTTCTTAGCTGCAAGTTGAAGCCAGATATTAATCATATTGGACAAAACCCCTTTAGCTGTTTGGTGATCTTAAGTTGTAGTGTTCACCGTAACTGTATTTCTGTAGCTGTAGAAGAGCCTCAAGCAAAATGAAAAAAACCTTTTGCTATTACTGCTCAAGATTGTGCCCACTCTAAGGGAAGAAAACTCTTAAAATGCTGCTTCCAGTTTGTTGTTTTAATTTAGGGTGTTTATTAGTCTGAATTGCAGCAAGTTCAGCTCACATTCCCTTCCATCTGCACTCTCTTTCCCCATGTTTTCTCTCAATATTGTGCATCTTGCACCATGAGATGGAGATGTGTGAGCCAAAAGGAAGGTGAACATCTTCAGTTAGAAGGTGAAACTTTATGCTGAGATCCCTTCCCCCTCCCCCTCTCCAAGTGCAAACACACAGGTTAAATTAGAAGATGAGGCTCTCTTGAATTATTTGAATGGATTTGAGTGAGGCCTTTAAGTGAATTCTTCAGGAATACCTAAGGCTTAACTAGTGTTGTGTGTGTTTGATCTTTCTTTAGCCTGAGCAGATTTATGTGCTTTTGTTACTCTACCTTACTATAAAATGGCACGTTCATTTGCCCCTGTTTAAATACCCTTAATAAAAAAAGATTCAATTCAGGATTGATCCAAACTGGAAGCAGCAGAAGTACTGTGTTTTACAGGAATAACTCTGGCTGTTCCTCAACACCCTTCATGGCCTGTTTTTTTTCAGACAACGTTAATTTAGAAAGTAAATGACTTGGGTTTAAGTAAACAACTACAATTTGCTTTCCAACTCTTGTTATTGAGTATTCTAGCTAATACTTCAAACACTCAAAAGACTCTGTAAAAAGTTCTTGAGCGTGGACTTCAAATACATAAGATGAAGCAAATTTTAAGCTTGTCCACAAGACCATGAAGTTCTGAGGGAAATGACTGTTGTAGCTAAGATTTCTGGTTTTTGGAAATCTCCTGCTTCTTCTAAAATACCTAGTCCTTTCTAAAGATGATCTGTAATTCTTCCCTCCCCTTCAAACACTCAGAATTCATCGCTAAAATGAAATATAGCAAGACAGATAAAAAATTGAGAAGATATGATTAGTACAGAACTGTAGTATTAGTGTAACATTTTTTTCTAAGTTCAAAAAATTCTTTGGATTTATTTGTATAGGAATTAGTGCTTGGAGTTGTTTTAGAAGGTTGAGATACACCGTCAAGTGTTGCACAGTGAAATGGCTGCATCAGGGAAAAATCGCTGCGTGCTGCTTTTGATCATGTCGTGTATTTTTAAAATCAATTTGTATTGACAACAAGCTCATTTTTCTTCCTAAAAGAATGTAACTAAAAGTTTAACTGCAAACCCTGCAAGAGCTGAAATGCTTAAAAATAGCCAAGATAGAACTTGGCAATAAATTAAATGGAATTAATTTGTCAACTTTGCAGGGAGTTGAATATAAGTGGTTGCAAGAGAAGTACTTATGTTTTCTCCGTTTGAGAAATGCTTTGTCTCCTTTGAAGTTATCTGTGATAAAACATACAAGGGGGGGGGGAGGAGAACACCCAGAAATGTGGAATGCACAGTCTTTTTCTGGCTCCTAGAGGTGCCCAGGCAAACAGCTGACATCTGAAGAAATACCTTTCTGAAGAGCGCTTACTGTTTTATTTTGACTTTTAAGTAAAACAAGCTATTGTATAGAAATCTGAAGAAAGTCTGTTGGACAGGCCATTGTGGAAGGCCCCTCCATCTCACTGGCCAGCTCCCGTGTCTGAAGTCTCTTTGGACTTTGCAGAGCAGAAGCCAAAACTGTATGATTTTCCCCCGTTTTTCCTTTTTCTCCCCTGTCCAAGAGCTCACCTGGGAGGGCTTACCATGCATGGATATTTACACACACAGACCTCCCGCCCACTCCTCAGTATTCATTCAGTGCCACACCAGCTTCCCAGCTCATCTGTTGAGGAGGTTGTTTTAAAAAAAAAATAAATCTATAGACATTGAATTATCAGTAGCATCTTGTATGGTGAGGTAGATGTGTGTGCTGATAGCACCCCTTCAGCACATCCTGCTGCAGTAGAGTCTCTGATATAAGCAATTTCAAAAGGTTTTGCTACAGTTGTAGACATGAGGCAGAAGTTACCTGCGTCATTGTATTTTACTTTGGTAGGTGTGAAGTGTGTCCCTTACTGCTTTGGCAGATGATATTCTGTTTAATTTGTGTAAAAAGATTGTTTTCCCTTGATGTATTGTAATGGTTTATAAAATTAAAATTAACCAGCATATGACATTTGGAATTTATTGAATATTGTGTGTAGACAAAGGAAAAACAATAGAAAGGCTTGTTTGCAGAGAGATAAGATTTGGGAGAAGAAAATGTAAGGTATTTTATTCTTCCCAAATGAGACCTTAGTGATACAGTCAGTGCATGTCTGTCACAGGTGAGCACTGAGGAGTGTCTCCCACACAGTTTATGAATTCATCCTCCTTCTAACCTGTAACACCTGCTATTCAAGTCCTAAGTTTCTTCTGACTGGATAACTACATAACGATGCTTAAGCACAGAGAATTTTCTCCTGTGCTTCTTGAGCATGTGATGTTGCCGATGTTGTCTAGTGGAGCGCTTGAGAGCTTACGCTTCCAGAACTTTCTTTCCAGTGGCATCTGTTCGTGATGTGAGATTCAGTTGTCGAAACATATCTATCTAGTATTCTTTGAGACACTCTGAGGCATCTGCCCAACACAGGTAGGAGTTTTGTGATTCTCTGACAAGGCAGTTGGATACCAGCTTGTGCTGTTCTAGTGCATTTACGGTGGTGTTCATCATTCAGGCACCTAAGCAGCTGCTGTGCCATTAGTTGTTAGTCTCAGTATCACGTTTTGGGCTCCCAGAAGAGGATGGGTACTTAAGTGGTGGCCTCATGTTAGCTTATGTTTTGCCTGATGGGAGAGGAAGATTTGAGGCAGCATTCTGTTTTCTGGAGAGGTATTTTAGAGTGCTGACTGAGAGACCTGGTTTTGCTGTCCTCTGCTTTGTTGCATGCTTGCCAACTTCAAAATCAAATAAGGAGGTGTTCCCATAGAAAATCTGTCTTTTTTTGTAGTCTGATATAGTTTGTCAGTGAAATGAATGAAGACTTCTCTTATAAAAAAGGTACAATTGAGGGAAATGAAAATCAAGATAATTAGAAAACCTTAAATCTCAAAGTGTTGTGTGTTGGAATTGAGGGTCCTTCTACTTGAATGTGAAAAATTCAGTTTGTCTTAAAATACAGTCTGAAAGCAAAGCCAAGCACCAGTGACCAGATGGGATAGTCTTTTTCCATGGATTTCACACCTAAAGACTGACAATGAGGGAAGCTTCTTGAAAATATTCTTTTTTTCTAAACAAGTGCTCTTCTGGATGGGATTATCTAGATTTGTAATCTCTAAGTAAAACTATATATTGACTCATAAGTATTGACTAACATAGTTCCGTTTTACATCTATAATTGACATTGAGCAATATTTAAACTCTGCTAACTCTGTAATAAGGTGGAGCTGAACTAAATAGGTTGTTTTGTTTTGTGGTTTTTTTCTCTTAGAAACTCACTCATTCACACAGCTTTTTGGGCAGAGCTCTGCACTCTGGTGGTACTCTTAACCCACATGTTATGGTGAGGGGATTAACATCCCTAGATCCATACAAGCCTCTTGATTTCAAGGTAAAAAAAAAGAAAAAAGTTACAGAATCTCGAGGGCATTTGTGCGCGATGACCAACTTATGAAATATTGAAGTGTTAGTTCTGTGAAAGAATTGCATGTCAGTGTACTTCATTTACCTTGGAAAAACCAACCAGCCTCTACCCCCCAGGTGTCTCAGTGATGATTGTAGTTATTCCTTCCTGCCTGTATATATACGTTTTAATCTCAGGCAGAAACAAACTGTTTAGTGCTCGTTAATTCTTCTTTGGGAACTCTCTCTTTATGTCTGTGCATATGTATAAATAAAACCCCCCAACACGTTAACAGCCATATGGGCATAGGCTTACAGCAAACATCTAACATAAAATGGGTTATGTTTTTTCCTTTGAGACTGCCTGTGCAAGGCTTTTTGCTTCCCTTAACAGTTAGGCTGAATTAGGTGTCAGTGTTGCTGCAGTCAGGTTGTTGGAGTGGAGCCTGCCAAGTAGTTCTGCTCTCCCTCCAGCATTGGCAGTCACCCCTTGTGTATTTGTGCAGGTCGAGAACTTAACAGTATCAAATCTAGGAAGAAATGTCAAATCTGTGCTTCAGAATTAGCGGTTCTTGAGCTCTTTATTGAACAAGGAGAAGGATTGTTGGCCAGAAATACAGACTCTCCTCTCTAAGTGAGTTATTTTTAACTCTCAGACTTATAAGAATTGAAAAATCCTAGTAAGTACAGTAGAAGTTTCTACAACTTGTCACTTCTATTTATTATGATACTAACTTTCAGTGTTACGAATTCATGCCTCTGAGATTTATACCAAGACTGAGAAAATCTGGACATTGATGAAAGTCCCTAAATTATGTAACCAAACTAAACTAATTTTAAAATTATAGTGAATGGGAAAATGAGTATCTACATTTTAGGAGCTAAAAGGGAAATCTGGATAGTTTGAAAAGCAATCAAGTGTAGTGCTGTTCACATTGTTTATTTAAATCTTGTTTGACTTGGTGGTAAAAAAAAAAATTGATATCTGAATTCTGCGAAGCCCCCTGATTTATTGCTGTTTCAAGTGGATGGTTGATTAGATTCCAAAATTGTCACTGCATGCCTGTTTTGTTTTTCTTCAGATATTTTAAAGATACAGTCTGCAGATTATTTTACAGAGTTTATAACCAATAGGACATTTGGACTGCAGTCAAACCCGAGGTTATAGTTTTAAATCAGAAACTTGAAGCATAACTTTGCCTTCTCCTTCTTAAATTAGCACTTTCCTAATATGTTGATCGCTTCTGTTGTTGAAATTGGAACTACAGTATAATAGCTTTTTTTGGGGGGGGGGGGGGAATGAGGATTTCTTTTGGCTCACTTTTGTAATTAGAGGTAGTCTTTTAGCATAGGAAAGATTTATTGGGGTTTTTTTGTTTGTTTTGTTAAACAATTAAAGATTTTGAATAACTTCAGATTTTATCAAGGCTGTGAATTTTGATAGCTTCAAAGATTTATTTCTAGAGTATTTAATTGTTTGATTTAAGGGCTCTTGTTTGTTTGAGGGCTCTTGGTGATGTAGAAAGCAATGACATTATACTGTTGTGAACTCCTATAAAAGTAATTTTTATAATCCCTTCCTTAAACTATTGTTAAGCTGGTGCACCAAATAACAATTGTAAAGGTTGTTTTGGGGTTTTGTTTGTTTTGCCACATACCCCTAAGGAAGAGAAGTGGTTGATAGGATACTGATGTAGCTGAAATATTTCTACGTTGTCTATTATTAATTATCAGCTGAAATGCAAGAATTTCTGCCTCAGCTTGACAGCTTTGGAAGAGCTGCTGTCCTTCAGAACATTTTTTTTTTTTTTTTTTCAGTAGTTGCAGAGAGGAAGTGGGATCATTTCTTGGGTTAACTTTTAGAGATGGTAACTTCTGCTGGCATTCAAGTTTCTCTTGGTAGCATTACACAGTAATTGCATTATAAGAAAGTTGGGAGCTCTTCGGTATTGCAAAACAATTTGATAGTTCCTTTTTTCCAGTCCAGCCCTTAGCAGATCAGATAAGGAAACTGTTCCTCCAATATCCTTCATTTTTTCCAAAGTGTTAGTTGGCCTAATATTAGTTGCCTTCTTTTGTTGTTGTGTTGTTTGTTTGGTTTGTTTGTTTGTTTGGGGTTTTTTTTTGTTTTTACAAGCCTGATGTTTCTACTTGTTGCCTCTAGACTGGTAGTTCTCAAACATTTTTGGTGTGTTGCTGGAGAGATGCTAAGTCCTATGTATAAAATGCCAACAGTGCTGGTGTTAGGTAAATTTTGTGATCCTTCTGGGCTGTTCTGCCTTGGAGAATCTGCATCATCTACAACAGCTACCACTAGCTGAGTTGAAGTAAAATCAGCTGAGACATTTTCCTTTTGGAAAAATATCTTTCTGCCATGGTATTATTCCCACTTCCCTTTGTATTTAATGCAAAAATGCTTTTTGAAACTTCTAGGCATCTTACCTTAGTTCTAGCAAGCAGAAACTGCCAGGTATCTTCTTGTGAGTTTTGGCTGGAATAAATGTAAATGTTAAAACTCTTTTATGAGGACCTTCTACCTGCCTGTCCCAAGTTGGTTATTTTCTTGTATTTGTTACTGTTATGGAAGCAGAGCAGTTTGCTTGCTGTGATGAGTTCTACCTAGAAAGACAAGTGTCCCCAGAAGAGGCAGATAAAATGTATCATGTATGTGTATCTGATGGATCACCACAGGCATCGGGCATTTTTATTATGTTTCCATTTAATATACAAGTAACTTTCAGTAAGTGGAACTCTCAGGTGGTGGTGTCAGGAGCAAAAAGGACACTCACATGGGTTTTCCAGAAATATCTGGCTCTTCAGAGTGAGTCATCGGAAGGACTCAGGTTGACATGGCAAGAGCTTGGACATATTTTGGGGGGCAGTCTAAATCATACTTCTGTCTTGATTCCTACACTGTAGAGCATTTCACAGCATGAAGTGGAGTTGAGTGTTAAGCTGAAACCCCTCTCCTTTCTTCCTCAAAATATTTGCTACAAAAGGAAAATATGTTGTTAAAAGTCCTGGCTCTCGCCTCATCTCTTCTGAAGGTTTGTGCCATGGTTAGTTCTCCTAACCCTGGTGTGCATCATCTTTACCCTTAAATATATCTTCCTATGCTCTGTGATCTGCCTTGCCCCAAAGGAACATACCTGTCTTGGCAGTTAGGTGCAATGGGGTTTATATATTAGAAACTGAATCCGTTGGAGACTCTGAAGATTTAGACCAAACACATGAACTGGCAGGAGAAACTGAGGTGGTTTGAGGGAACTGTGTAAAGGACAATGTCTATAAATATCTGAGGGGTGGGTGTCAAATGGAAGGTGCCAAGCTCTTTTCTGTAGTGCCCAGCAATAGGATAAGGAACAGTGGGTATAAACTTGAGCATAGAAGTTTCCACCTCAACACGAGGATGAATTTCTTCACTGTGAGGGTGATGAGCACTGGAGCAGGCTGCCCAGAGAGGTTGTGGAGTCTCCTTCTCTGGATACTTTCAAAACCTGTCTGGATGCATTCCTGTGTGACATGCCCTAGGTGATCCTGCTTTGGCCGGGGGGGTTGGACTGGAGGTCCCTTCCAACCCCTAACATTCTGTGTTTCTATGACAATTTTTTTACAACAGCTTTAGGCATATTGTGATCTTGAAATTATTTATGTGGAATTTCTCTATCACTGTTGCTGGTTCTTTTCTTGGGAGAATGGAGTGAATTATCCTTTAAGGTTTTGTTTTGTTTGCTTGTTTGGTTTTTTTTTTTTTTGTTTGTTTGTTTTACCATTCCACACAGTTTGATCATCAATTCAGTAATGACTTCTAGTTTAGTTGAAAAGGGAGATAATGTATTTTATATGTATATTTTTTTTCTCTTTCCCGAACTCATGACATTTTTGTTCAGACTAAATTTCAGACAGTTCTCCTAAATTTATTTCTTAAAAACACACTGGTGTCTTGGTAGCAATGAATATCACAGAGATGTTTTGGCCTATAATGTAGTGATAAATATATATATTTTTTTCCTGTTTCAGGTGATACCCGTGAAACTAATTCTTGATCTTGAGTATTTGGGAGGAAAAAAAAGGAAGTTTCTCCTGGCTAGCCTCCAATTTTTGCCAGTCTTTGCACTTTTTTCCCATTTTCCATGTTGTCCTTTGTACAACGTATTCAAAGAGGAAGCAGGGATTTTCATCTGAGGATTAGCTGGGTAAATGATCTATACTAAATGATGCCTCTAGTCAGACACTTGGCTTACGGTGATACTGATGTTGGTTGGCAGTGTGAAGGAGAGTGTGCTCTTTATAATGGTGCTTAACCAGTAAAGTTCTAGCACGGTTGCAGTTATCGTGGTCAAAGGTTGTGCTTTTTTACCAGTATAAGCTGTATCTGCACTAGTAGGATTTACCAACAGAGCTGTGTCAGTAGACCCTTTGTATTGTCGTAAAAACTGTGTTTTAAGTGCCAGGGACCATGGGGGAAAAAAAAAAAGTTTGACAGAAAGCAAATTCATCAAATGGATAATGACCTTATGGATCAGCCCAGATATTGTCTGTACATCAGCTCCTAGTACTAGGTAAGAGGTAATCTAAGGAAAAAAAAAACCAAAATCTGATCAACTTTTTCCCTTTACGGAATGAGGATGTAATGAACTAGTAGGAAAGGATTCACAGTAATGGTGAGGCCTCAGTTCTGAGTCGTTTATTGATTGCCCTCTCCTGCTTCCTCTTTGACTCGGTGGGTAACTCTCACAGGTTGTCAGGAACTCCCTTTTGCAGAGGAGATAGGTAATTGTTGAATAACACGCCAGAATAATTTACAGTTTAATCTTTGTGTCACAACAATGAGATCTCTCCATAGAGGTAAAAGTGGCAGAACTGAGGAGCTGTCTGTTGTCTGTCACCTCTTGGGAGTTTGACCAATTGTCTCAACATCTTTTTGCAGCGCAGTTTGCTGCGCATATTGGTTTGGGGTTTCAGCCCTAGTTATGTCAAGCTAATGCACAAAAGCAAACCCAGAGAGATTAAGTGATGCTTCTCGCTAGCATGTCATTTCAGCTAGTTTGTAAAGGGCTGTTGGGACTGAGGGTGAAGTGTATCGTGGTCTAACATAAATAGTCCTTAATTGTGAACTCCCAGATTGACATATTACACTCATGCAGGCTTCCCTTCCAAAATAATTTAGTTTGTTACGTCCTGCCTATGGCATGGGCCTGTACCTGACATGGTTCTTACCGAAAGCACATTTGGGTAATTACTTTATCCATTCTGAACTCTTCTTCCCAGCTTTGTTACTTATGCTTCTGGAGAATGGCTTTACTGAGTGTATTTTTTGTTTGTTTGTTTGTTTATTGAGAGAATATTCTGTGAAGAAAATGGAAACTTAGAGGATTGCACTTGGAGCAATCCCAGGACCATTCGCACAGCTTTAATTGTTCTCAACTTCAAAACAGCTCTCGAAAAGCATGCGTACATTTCCCTTCCTATCTTGTGCTAGTACTTAATGACTCTCATCCTCCTTCCTTAAGTAGCTAACTCATGTTTCAGATATCTATTTTTCTCTTTCTATTGCACTGGCTTTCTGGTTAAAACTAAATGCTGCTGCTGTTGTGGTGCTACAGGGGTTTCCTGTCCTTTGCCTGCATGGTTTCTGATACTCATACAGCCATCTTTAGTTACTGGAACACATTAGATACAGACTATATTGCACTGTTTGAAGTGAAGTCAGAGATTAAACTGAAGAGTATTTTCTGCCTCCCCTTTTGCCACTTTTTCACTCTTAAAATCAACCATTGGATATATATCAGAAATCTGATGCAAAGGTAAAACCTCTGGAAAGGAATGTGAATATTATATACTGAGGAACATAAATAGTTACAAAGACTTTTTTTTTGGCTTTGCATTTTTGCTTCCAAGGGTGGGTAGAATGGCACGTACATAATTGTGGCGGTTTTTGTCATGTAAGAAATATTCTGGGTTTTGTGATGATGCGGTAAAGGCATCTAAGCCAGTAGGGCATTGATTGTAATGCCAGGTTATGAGAAAATTATCTGAGCTTTAGCCTGGCCAGAAGTGGACATATGGTCTGATGACTTGTCTTGAAGCAGGTTCTTTTTTACATGCAGTGAGTTGGAGGTTGTAGTTAACATTTTTTGTAGTGAAAACTTGTGATTGTTATATTTTCTAGAAACATATTTACCAAGGAATGGGTGAGGCATTTACATGCTCATCTGTATACCAAATTGCAATATAGCAGTGAGGTTTGTGGGGAAATGAATGGGTGGGGTAACTCCAAACAGTACACCAGGGAAAGAATCTGAGTCATAAGATTAACTTGAATATGGACAAAGAGCTGGGATCTGGGATACTAAACATTAGTATTAACAAGCTTCTGTGCTTTTGCTGACTCTCTGAAGCCCCTTAAAAGCAGCAGCCTTATTTAAAACCAATTTCTACTTCAGTTTCTGCAAAAGCTCAGTAGCTGTGTGTTAAACAGGAATGAATGTGATAAAGTAGAAGTCAAAAAGTGTAAGTTTTAGGAGGCTGCAGGGAGCTTATAGAGCCTAATGGCAGTAGCTGCCCTTCTCCTCCAGCACGGTGCAGGTGTCTGCTGACCAAGTAGGATCTTGAAGAGCTAGAAGGATCCATAAAGTGAATGGCAAGGGAAAAGCCTGTTTAATGGAAGGAATCAGCTGGCATTTGGTGCTAAAAAGTAAGCAGGGCTGTGAACTGCTTGGGACTTCATTACTTCAAAATTTTCAGCAAGCAAGAAGCTATCTCATGTTATGCATTTCATTTTTACGCAGAGATTTATTTTCCAGTGTTCTTTCTTCTTAATCTATTGAACTAATTTTTTTTTTGGTTTTTTTTTGGTTTTTTGGGTTTTTTTTGTTTTTTTTTTTCCCCACTTAATTGGTCATCTGTGTTAGGGCAGAGGATTTTCTTCATGATTTTCATTTTTCTCTGAATTAAGTTACCGTTCTTAGATAGGGGATTTCTTTCTCCACTTTAATCTTTTAAGTGGGTCACACCACAAATAATTCTGTGATGCAGAGTTGTGAAACTCCTTTTGAATTCGATTAAAGCTTTTGTGTGCTGCAGAGGTATTTGTGAATTTTAAGGAAAATGCTGGTGTTCAGTGGTGGGTGGCACATGCCAGGTACGAGACGAGCATGCCTGTCTTGGAAAACTTTTTATGTGTAAGTTACGTTCCTCGCAAAATATCCCAAGCAATCTGAAAAGATCATGGCTTGCTGTAGCCATTTAATGTGTCAGAAGTTTTACTACTTACATGTGAGAGAGTTGCTGCCATTCTTTTATCCATGTAAAGTTACATTGCAAGAAATGCTGAAAAGATGTGAAGAAGTATTTGGAGAAGAGCAAAATACCTTAGAGATGGATTTTATGCTTAAATTTTTTCAGCAGGTTGTGCCAGGAATTACCATTTACAACTGTAGCCATTCTGTTAGTGGCATTCTTGCACAGGTAAAGGCATGGTTATAGTAAACAGTTCATGCTGTAACTCTGAAATAGGTTGAGGTGTGGCTTCTGCTCTTTATCAGTCTCATTTCCTCTGTGACAAGGTTTTTGCCTGTGAGGTTGTATTAATAAACTATGCTACTTAGATATTTTGGATGAGAGGCCGTCATGTTTCAATGTGTTTAGCATATCAAAAAGACATTTGAAAAATTATTTGGGTGCAGTGCTGAGGATCTAGAAAATTGTTTAGTCTAGGGGGCAATGACACATCCAGAACCAGAGGACTGAAGCTGTAATAGGCAACAGCACATGAAAAATGAAGAACATTCTAATGACAAATATGAGTACTCAATTTAAATAATATACTGAAGGAAGTGATGGATACTGCCTTGGGTCAGCTATACTTCTACAATTAAAGTGGTAAGGTCAGGAAGATGTGCTGTAGTTAGGAATTTGCCACGGTGAGCTGGCAGTGGCATTTTGAATGCTTCATGGTGGCATCTGGTTGATGTCATGCTGTACCAGCTGCTGCATGTGCCCTGGTGCCTCACAGGGCAGCTGCTGCTCTGTTCGCTAATGGTACTTAGTGAGTACAGTCAGTAGCTGAAGTCTGGCTAAATACCTTGATAACCGCTAAAATTCCATAATCTTGTACAAGAGGGCTGAATAGCTAATACAGTGTCTGCTTCTGGCTTTGAAGTACTTGAATATTCTTTTCCCAAGGAGCACGGTAGCTTGCATAAAAAATGGTTCTTGGATCAAAGGAATGGCTGTCAGTCTCCCTTCTGGATGCTGGGCATGCTTGAGAGGGAGGCAGTGCTTTTAAAAATGCATAATTTGCCATCTATTTCTGGTTTTTTATCATTCCAGCCAGACTTCACAGTGATGAATTCTATCTGAACTAACAGCCACTGGTAACAGTAAGACCTGATGAAAACTGATTTGTATTATAGTTTTCAAAACTGGCTTAATGATTCTTGTTAATCCAAGAGGCGTTCAACAAAAGAACAGGTTCTGAGGGGAAATCTATCAGGACAAACACACACTCACATGCTTGCTGTGTTACATTTTTAATACAAGCAGGCCTCTTTAGCAGGATACGGCATGATTTGTCAGCAATAGCCTGATAAATTGTCAATTAAAAACCCATAGAGAGAGTAGACCTCGCTGTTTGTTGTCAATCTAGGTATTTTGCCTTTGTAGACTCTTCAATATCTTTGACTGCATTTGCCTAAGTCAATCTCTTCTGCGTTGTTAACACTTGAATGTAATCAACACATGATATGATTTCAGGATAGAGGTTGTCAGCCTTCTGCTGTCTACCTGGAGGAAGAGGTGATTTGCCCTTTCCTCGTGCCCACACCAGCCCTCTCCTCTCCTCTGCCCTTTCTTGGGCTGCCTCCCACTTGCAGCTGCGATTGCCTTGTAGATGTTTCAGAGATTTTTATTTTTTTTTTTTAATTCTCCCCCTCTTTTTTGTTGGATTTGTCTTCTGCCATTTTGCTGAATTCATTTGGCACGCTGGGCATTCAGATAAATATCAGACCGCTCAAAATAACTGTTGGAGAGTGATCTTCCCCTTTCATCCTGTTATTGATGCAGCCCCAGCCTTACCATGGAGTGGTAAAGTTTGGTTTTGTTTGATCTTCAACAGTTTTCTTCTTGTCTGCACATTAACTGGATATTACATGTACTTTTTCACTGGGCTTGGATTTTTTTTTAATGTGTGCACTTGTAGCCAGGAAGTGGCTGAAGGGTATTTTCCTCCTCCTTTCCTCATTAGGAGCTTACTGAAAGCAATCACCTTAAAATCTTGGTGTGTAAGCAAGGCAGCAAGATTTAGCCCAAGGCTTAATCTTTAGTGCAGTTAAACTGTGAGACTTAGAATAGAATTGGAAATTGAGTTTATTGTGCCTGGTTGTTTCACAAAATTTGGAACGTAGGTTTTTATTTGGTTCATTAAGTAGCATTTTGCATTAGGGAAAGGTGGACGCTTGCTCTTCTGAGCTGAAGTAGTGGGAATACTTGAATTCATTTGATGATTTCCTTACAGGTTATACTTCTATGAAAAAAAAAGTTACTGCTTTTTTTAATGTTGTGGTAATTGATGGTATGTCATAAGCAGAAAGGCTGAGGTTGGTTTTGTGCCTTTGCTTCTATCACTAGTATTCCTTTACCTTCACTGGAGCTTTAAAAGGGTGCATCATTGAGACTTCAGTGCCAGTAATTTGTTTGTGGAGTAGCTGCGCGTGTCACTGCAGTCAGGAGCATTACTGTGCTAGTTCTTGTACCGGTATTTTTCTGGAAAATAGGCACGTGGATGGCTTACTGTATTTTATTTACTTAAAAGCCAAACACGCTACCTACAACAAAAGAACCACTTGTATTTTTAAGGATTTTTTTTAAACTGTAGCACGTTTCTGTTATGTAGGCAGCACGTTTTCTGACTCTTCTAATAAGAAAAAGTTAACAGTTACAAGAGACCATATTCTGTTAACTTTTTCTTAATCTATTCTTTAGAGAATTAAAGTGTATCAAGAGAGGGATTTGTTTATCATGCTTTTGTAATTGTGGCTGTTCTTACAGAGAAACACTTATAAGTGTTACCTGCTTAGTTAAAAACCAGTCGTGTCTACAACATGTTTGTTTTAAATTGGCCGTTAACTGCTTGGGTGGTCAGTGCAGTGAATCAAAAATCTAAAGCCTTATACATGAAGCAAACTGTGTGAGTGTGCAAGCTGCACTGACAGAGCTGGAAATTATATACTATTGCAAACAGTGGGAGTACTATCTCTTGTTATCACCAAAGCCCCAATGTCCCAGTGTGCTTGAGTGTGTGTCAGTTGCTCTGTGTCAGTAGAGCTTCAATCTCTTGTCTCTGGGTCTTTGGCTGCATGCCATGCTGTTGTTGGGCAGCCTGTTTGGATTTATCATGTCATTTAAGATTTCTAAATGTGGCCATTTAGACCAATACAGCAAAGACTTTAAATTTTGTTAGGTTTGGTGTGCTTGAGTATTGGGAATGTAAAATGCATGCCTAAGAAGGTCTGAGTCTCTTGTAACAAATGGATCAAAGCAGTGAGGTTTCTGGGAAGGTAGGATAAAGGAGCCCAGCAAAGCCCAGAGCTGTCCATGTACTTGTTGCAGTTAAGCTTTTAGAAGAGTCCTGTGATCTCTTTCTTAAGCCACAATCAAAATCTTACCATGAACTTGCAAGGTAGCCAGGTGCTAGGAATGTGAAACAGTTACCATTGGATATGATGTAAGGTCAGTTCCTATTTACAGAAAATGTCATTTGATGTTGTTTCCTTTTTCTCTTGTTTTGCAGATGTGGGCAGTTGCAGTTCTTTCTGATCTCACACAGATGTTGTCATTGTCTGTTGTGCACAGAGCACTGCTTGTGGTAGTTTAGCTGGGCTGAAAAAGGGAACAGCCTGTCTATGTTCTTCTTGCTGCATGAAGTACGTCTCTGAGACAAAGGACTGCTCCTGCTTTTTCAAATTAATTTATTATTATTATTATTTACTTATTTACTTTTAAATTTTATTCTTTTTTTTTGGCGAGATGTGGCACAGGCTCTTCAGTAACAGAGTTTTGCTTCAGGGTAGGTGGGGTCTTCAGTCTTGAGGCCCTAGGTGATGATCCTGACAGTGCCACTGCATTCCTTCCCATAAAAATTGAAGTAGCAGAAACAATGCATTTATTCCATTTTATATATTAAATGAAATACCTTGAAGCAAAATGTCACCTTCATTAATCAAGGATGTGGATTTCTTTCCTCCTGGTGCTGACAGTCTTTCCTGGTTTTTCTAAATTACTTATGAGGAATTCATACAGGAACTTAACTGGATTTGGGATAAAATGTTTAGTATAAATACGTGCTAGCAAACTGTTAGTAATTGCTTGTTTTCTGTTAGATATGCTAGTATGTATGATAAAACTTGTGTATGCAGGGACAGTTGTTTGTCATTCTTCTCTATTTCTGTATGTTATATACCTTATCCATGTAGTCTTTTAGTTTAGAAGTAATATATTATTGATCCAGAAAATGAGTGAGCAGAGACTTTTTCTTTCTTTTCTTTGTATATGCCACAATACCAGATTTTGTGATTACATATGGTATTTTTACTCTCTCGAAGAACTGGTTTGATTCCTACTGGATTTTCTTCTAACAAGGAATTAAGCCTAGAAACTTTGAGTCAGTTCTTCTCTGTTACACGGGCATAGCCATCTTCCAGAATAAATATGCTTGGTAGTTGTTAAATACTATTATTATCAGTGATGAAATGTAAGTATGAAAGAGTCCAGCTTTGTTTTCAGAGCTCATCTTACTACGGCAGGAGTAGTAATCAAAAGGAGAGATAAAATGTGCTGTGATGCTCGAGGCAGGTCATCTATGTTGTGAGGTATTATTGTCCTAGATATTTCTAGGAAAAAAATTTATTTGTGAAAATACAAATTTTTTCCTTTAACCTTGTTTTAAATGCCATTACATTTTTATCAAATAAAATTGGCTAGTCATGCTTTTCTTAAAGGTAGGTTTCTGTTCCACTACAGTGACAATGTTGAGGCATAAAATCCTCTTGTCTAAGGAATGACCTGTGGACACCTTTTTATCTCAGGGACCAATCTTGCAGTTGTAATTTCAGTGTCACAGCCTCTTCTGTGTGCAGGTTATGAATGAGAGATTGCCATACTGAGACAATTATACTACAAAATAAGAGCAATGGAGAGTGTGTGAGATCTGTTAAAAGCATAGAAATGGCTGGAGGAAGGTGATGCCTTCATGGTGATACTTCTATCTGAAAGTAATCTGATTAAAAGCCACCTATCTTACGCTTTTTATCAGCTGTGTTAGGCCAGTTGCAGGCATGGAGAAGTGAAGGTATGATCTCTGGAGCTGGTTACCTGAAATACTTATTCATGGAAATTTTTTTTTTTAGCTAAATATCTGAGTGGTTCTATTCTTCATCTTTAAACTGTCGCCTTTGGGCCATCCCAACTTGTTTGTGTTAAAAATCAAAATAACTCAAAACCAGCATCAAATTGGTATTTTTTAATCCTCGATCAAAACATAATTGAGTAAGATCAGAATCATGTGCTGGTATTTTAATCAAGGATCAAAATACTTGGTATTAGATAATAAATTTAAACATGTACTGTTATAGTTGACTCATCCCTAACTTCAGGGACATAGTATGGAGACAGAAATTTCAGGGTAATATCACTCCTTTGTAATGACTTTCAGGGTAATATCACTTCTTTGTAATGACAGTCTAAGCTCTGCTCTGTCAGCTTCGACTGCCTTTTGTGTCTGGCAGAAGTAGCACTGTCAGCATTTTTAATGCAGGATTTCCTGTTCTTTTCTGTCTAGATTAGTGTTATAGAAATATGCTTCATGGAATTAACTTGTAATGTTTTTATTATTGCTTAAATGGAGGTGTATGTGTTTAATAACAGAAGCTTTTGTATGCTCATTTCTGCTAGTGCAACTTTACTGTTTTGTACACAGAAGCGAACGTGCTTGTGTAAAAGGAAGTATATGTAAATATACTGAAGAATGAATGCATTTGGATGTAAGAGCCAAATATTTTTAGGGAAGGAAAATTGCTCATGTAAGACAAATTTTATCTTTTTGAAAAAGATGCATATTGGGTGTTTGGTTTCAGTGTTTTCAGGTTGCCTTATTTACATCCCTGTTACTGGTGACAAATTTTGTTTCCCATAAAATGAGTGAGGGTGAGACTGTATTTCCATATGAAGTTACAGTACTGTTGATAGGAAAAAGCCAGGACATGCTGAGTGTTTTGACATAGGAATAAGCTGCTATCTGTAGCCTTGTCTGCGTTGTGCTCATGGCTTTTGCACTATGGCCCAGGCTTTGTGGTCTACTTTGCTTTTGTTCTGGATTGAATATGACTAAAAGCATGTGCCTGGACAGTCACTGCAGAGCTACTGAGACAGGAGGACTCGTGTGTCAAAGACCTAATGTAAGAAGGCATTTTGCTTGACAGCATTAATGGGAATCATTTATCCTTGTTAGTCTTGCCCATATGTGGCATTTGTACAGTATGTGGCTCTGGGTAGAACCATGAGCTGATGGTCTTAATGCAAGTTCTTAGATTCTGTATCTCATGATTTAAAAGAATTTGAAGCATAAGCATTTAAGTCTGCCATGGCAAGCTCTAGTTCAGCTGTGAAAGATGTTTGTTGCACATACAACACCTTTGCTACTCTCTCTTGATCTTCATGTGACCTCGTGGGTTTTTTGACATGCTTTTTTTCCTCCTTTTCTAGGTGAAACAGGAGCTGTAGAAGGAAGACCCCGTGGCTCGCAATCATGCCATTCCCCTTTGGCAAGTCCCACAAGTCTCCTGCAGACATCGTGAAGAACCTGAAGGAAAGTATGGCAGTTCTAGAAAAGCAAGATATCTCTGACAAAAAGGCAGAAAAGGTATGGCTGGGACTTTCTAATTGCTAAACAGTAATTAAAAGGGGGAAATAAATTGTTAAAACAGAATCAACTGGGAATTAAATTTGGGTTTTATATTCTGATAAAAGATAAGTTATGTACCTTTGAACAGGTGTGTTTCGTGTTGGCTTTGCATTTTTATGCTGCTGGCTCTTGATGTGATACTTAATTTGGTTTGGAATGGTAGGACAATGTATTCTTCGATAAGCAGCCCGCATCCATACTGTGTCTGGTGCTCACTGTGGTGGCCTTGCTGCTGGGCAGCAGTTCTGTCAGTGTTTGTCCATGCAAATACTCGCGGACCAGAGTGTATGCGTAACTGAAGCCAAGGATCATTGTGTGTCCATGGATGTTGGTATAGGATGCACTTTTACATTTCCTTGCTTTTCCTTCAGCTCACAGGAAGATGTGATGAGAAGTTCCTGGGCTGGTGCAGTTTGCTTTAGATGGGATGGTTTTCTTTTCCAGGATCTGTACCTGTTGAAAGTCATTTACTGCTCAGCTGATAGTCTTTATAGCTTTACTAGTTCAGCCTGTGCACAGCTGCATCCCACCTAGTGATTTGTGGGCAGGAGTATTTACTCTTTAGATGAAGCTTTTCCTGATAAACTCAGCACAAGGGCATAAATTTTAATGCTTCCAAAAAAACCCCAAACAAACCAACCCCAAAAAATCCAGTCAAAAAAAAAAAAAAAAGGCAAGCAAACATCTGCCTCTTCAATCTATCAGCTTTTGAACCAGGCTATGATACCCCCTTGGATCCTCGCTCAGCATTATTTAACTGTTCTGGGCCATTCTTGGCATCCTTACAGAGTCACATGTAGGAATTAGTCATAATCTTTGTCATGCTCACCATATTCTTAAGCAGAGTGTGGTCAGCTTCTCTTCAATCCAGTTTCACCTGGGTCTGGCACTACTACTTTTTAAGTGCAGGAGAATCTGGACCTTAACTGAATTTCTGTCTATATTCTGATACTCTTTAAAATTAACATCTTCAACCCCAGTGCCAGCATGTGATGTGATCCAGGTCTCTTTCAGGGTACCATAGTACTTTTACCTGGTGCTTTTTCTCTCATGCTGGAAGGGTGGGCGTTACAGCCTGTCAAGCAGACCTGCGTGGTGGCTGGGAGGATTTTCATTTGCTAGTGCTTTTCTCCTTTCTCTAAAAAAGACATCTGTCGGGAGGGGAGGGGTAGGTGCATTCTGAAGAGTCTGTGAGGAGACGTGGCACTGCCTCCTTCATCTCAGCCTCATTATTAATTCCTGGAGATGTGGCTTGATCTTCAAATCTGTGCACTTTTGTGTCATCTTTTTCTTGTTGCTTAGACCTCTAATGAGGAACAGCAGCTTCATCACATTGTGTGTAGCTGTGCATTGTATCACATGCCTGTGTCCTTGATGCTGCAGCTGAAGATTATTATGTATCACTTCCTTCCTGCTGGTCTTTTAATTCCATACCTCCATCTTCTTTAAAGACCTCTTATATCTGAGTCCGCTCCTTGGCAAAGAATACACAAAGCTGTTAGAATCGTTTCTCCTGTATCACATAGAAAGCAACACATCTGCTTAAAAAAGAAGGCAACCCATGTTCATCAGGTTAAACATGAGGAGGTTTAAATACTGACATTCACAAGACAGCTGGGTATTGTAGTGCTGGCTGATGTCATCCTCACTGTTCACAAAGGAGACCAGTTGATGAATCTGAACATTCACACCACCAACGTCCACATCTCCATACAGAGGATCTTCAAGAAAAAGCTATTTGATTGACAAGCCAAGACTTCCATGAAGGTGGCTGTGTTTATGGCAGTTTATCTCAGATGCTCAAAAAATTGTTTGCTGGTTTGATAGTATAAGTTCTTCAGTATCTTACAGAGCAGTCATCACATCTTTGATGGTACAGCTCTGATTAAACACTCTGGACTCGTGCCCGCTTTCTATCCTGTCTATAAAAATGTTTGGAAGTAACTCTGGAGGTAAAAGGTAGCAAGGGTCTGAGCAGTAGCCCTTATTAAAAAATATTATTTAATATGATTATTAAAATTTACGCGTGCCTGTATCTCAATATTTAGGCACCTTTTTATCTTTCACTAGCCCTTTTATTATGTAGGTGGTTGGACTCTGATGGCTTCCTAAGGTACCTCCAACTGAAGCTGTTCTGTGTTTCTGTGTCACCACTTCCTACTAAGACCATATGTTGTTCCAAGTGTAAGTGAAGCACATTCAGGTGGTCTTGACAGTTGGGAAGAGCATGAGAAATACATTTCAGTCCTGGTGTCTCTTTTTGAAGTTACTGAGCTGCATGTTCAGGTTTGGGGGAAAAAAAAGCCACTAGGTGCTTGTGAACACTGTATTTTTCTCTCTGGTTTGTAAGCATTTCCAGTACTAGTTCTTGGGGTGATGGTGAGGGAGAGCCTCCAAGTGTGACTCTTACAGTTTTTTGAAGGGTGGTTCTGTTTTGTGGGGTTTCAGTATGGAAAATTCTCCACTGAGATTCTTCTTAATTGTATGCCCTCAGTATTGCCACCATCTTATTTGAAACAGGTAGGTACTTGAACCTACCTGGCCTTTCTTCCTCTTTCATCTTGCTTACTAAATTAGTGTGCAGGGACAAAAGGCAATAGAATTTTTATTGCCGCTGCTTCTTTTATTGGTAGCATTGCTTCAAAGGCATCTTCTTCATATCTCCACATTTTAACAGATGTTCCTCTTCCTAGTAGAGATTTATTCTGATTTTTAAATAAACAGAAGAGGTGCGTGATGTGATACAGCTACAGGATGGTGAGCTAGTGCTCTGGTTTTACGTCTTGGGGAGCTGTTAGCTGAATCTACGCACTCTTACTGAGCACCTGCTTCTTGCTGTCTTACTAACAGTGCACAGAAAATCCTCTGGAATTTCAGTTAAGGAGGAGGCAACTGAGACTAAGAACGAGAGTTGGCAAGAACTCCCTCTTCTTGCAGCAGGGAGTGGAAAGTTATGGATGTGATACGGAGCCTCCTTAAAGGTCATGGAATCCTTACTTGCATACCTAGCAAAGCTGGAATGGCTTTGACTTGAGTAGTCCATGGGTCATGCCGATCTTGAGCCTCGCTCAATATAACGCGTAAATGAGAAATCTTTGTACGTAGCCCTTGGTATGTAACAGGCAATATCCAGAATGCGGTCACTTGGGCTCGTTAATTCTCCATGTGCTACCAAGCATACATACTTTACATTAAAGTGTATGCATATCTCGTTGGAAAGTTCATCTAATTACTAATAATTAGTGCACTTGCAGACTATTCATCATTTTTAGGCATGTGATGAACTAATGCAATTTAATTAAACCAATGATCATTTTTATGTTTTGCCCTTAAGCTATGTGCATGTATGGATTGAAAGGAGCAGTTCTTTTTTTCTTCAAGATAACAGTGTTTTAAGATTCATCAACAGGTGTTTAGAAGTGTTCTTGGTTGGTTGTGTTTTTTTTTAGTTTTACTCATGAGGTAGCTCTGCTTCCACTGTTAAATTCTGCTCCACCCCATCATGGCAACTTAGGGAAGCCACTGTAAGGAATTCCTAAGTGAGAGGGCAGACCTGTCTGTCTTCTGTTAGATGGTCTTCAAATGGGAAGTATCTTAGACTTTTAATGTATGGTTCTGTTCTTTGGAGCGCATCACTTTCCGAGTCTGTTTGCCAGTTTCTTCTTGTATAATGAGAACCCAAAAATTAAAGGAAGTTTTCTTTGAGATTTTTGTTAGTTGGAAAGGAAAAATTTCATCCCCGCTGACTGGAATGGGAGCCTAGTATTTGACAAAACCTGACGAGAGCAAAATCTGTGGGAGCGACACACTCACTGGAGACAGGCATGTGTGTCCAGGGTTATGTTTTTCGGTCTGATCCTACTTACCTCTGGTTTACAGAATGGAAGTTTTCTCAGGTTCTTTTAATCCCATTTTTATTCTTTAGGCTATTTCTGAATGTGAAGTTTAAGGGCAGTAAAAAGGAAGAGGGTTTAACTTTTGGTAACCTGTCAAATAAATTGTGGGCCTTTTTTTAAAATTTATTTTTTAATAGCATATAACAATCTTATTTATAGAAAGATGAACTATTGTTTTTGTGGTTGTCACTTCCTGATTATTTTTTTTTCTCTTAATGGAAGTTTGCAGATGTTAAGAATAATAGGGTGTGCATTTAGAAAGACAAATGACATTGTACTCTAACCATATTATTTTCTCATTTTCTTTAGGCCACTGAGGAGGTCTCAAAAAACCTTGTTGCCATGAAAGAAATCCTGTATGGCACAAATGAAAAAGAGCCACAGACAGAAGCTGTGGCACAGCTTGCTCAAGAGCTGTACAACAGTGGTCTTCTTAGTACCCTAGTGGCCGACTTGCAGCTAATTGATTTTGAGGTAAGAAGTTTAACATTTCTTGTGTTGTATATGTTAAAATACATCTGAATTCCTGCTGCTTAAATTGGTCGTGACATCTTTGAATCTATAGCTCTTTTTTATTTTTTCCTTTTTTTTTCCTGGCTGGGACAAAACTGTTGGAAAGAGAACTCATTATTCCAAATTACCTAGAATATTATGAAAATATAGAATGTGAAATCTGCAAATTTAGGCACATAAACTACACAAAATTGAAGCAGATAAACCTCTAATTCTGATTATACAGTTCTGCTAAAATTAGGGAATTGTTAATTTAATGAACTTAATTGTTGTGTACACAGAAGGGTTAATCTCTTAGAAGTAATTCCACAGTGAAGACAAACTGTAATACTGCAAGGCATCTCTATATTCACATCTTTTTAAATTAAATTACATGGAAAAGTAAGAGAGCTATCATAACATTGATGAATATTTTTAAACATTTAATTTAAAGCTGTTGGTTTTAGTAACAGTCCAGTATTTATCTACTTAGAAACAGGTGGTGTAACCTATTTTTTTTCTCATCCTTTTTTTTCTGTTTATTAAAAAAAACCCAAAAAACAAGCCCAAGGTTTTATTGATTACCTCAAAATAGCAATACTTAGTTACATTCAAACGTATGTCTATACAAACCTCTGTCTGGCATTTGCCACTACATCATATGGAATCACTTAGCTTCCCAGGGCCGTAGTGAAAAATCACCCTGTTTAGTTGTAAGAATTTACAATACAATTGGATTTTCCCTTTTTCCCTGCGGTCCCGCAAGAAGCGTGTGGTTGTCTAGGAAAGGAGCCAAACTCTATATATTCCCCTCCACAGGCTTGACCATGAAGACCATCCCACTTAAGGTTGCTTTAAAAAGTGATTATTCATAAACAAGCCATTCATGACGCAAACACAGTGGTTTAAAGTCCTGTTGTAGGATGACATTCCAAAAACAATGGCTTTCTTCCTTGGTCTTTCTTCTCTCCCACCACACCCATAACTCCCTCTGAATTCTGTTTAATTGTAATACAGTGGTATTTTTTCCCCTACCCACACAACTCTTTATGGCAAACACAAAACATTCGGGTGGTTAAATAAGCAAGGAGTCCTGGGAAAGTTGAGAGGGAATGCTGAAATGTGATGGCCTTTAATTGCTGAAGAAAGGAAATCATGGAACGTCATCTGCATTCTGCTGACCTCTAGATTCTTATCAGCTTGGTGTTTACTCAGCCTAGTTATTAGTGAAGGAAACCTTCATTATCTCCTGGTAATGAAGAATTACAACAATTTGTACAGGCTTGCTCTTAAGGAGAACTATTCATTTTATTCTAAGGGGACTCGAAAAGATTGCGACTGGTTTCCTGCTTTTGGGTTTCTGCTGCTTTGTTACAAAAGGATGTGACGATAACGTTCTTGCGAGAGAACAAGTCATTCATGCTGCTTTCTAGGCTGCCCCACGTCTGCTTTTTAAGGATGGGATTTGACAAGCTGTCCAGCTATCCTTACCTAGAAGGAATGTCAACGCACCTGTGCTGCTGTTGTGCACTGGCTTCTCAACTGCTGCACAGTCAATCCAAATCTCTGCGGTTGGGGGATTATTGTGTTTGAAATGATTTCTCTATTACTGATGGAGATACAATTTCCTTGAAAAGTAGCCCTAGTGTTGATTCTTTCTGGTGCCCTACCACAGCTTAAGGTCATGCAAGGATGAGCTAAACTGGTTTTTTTTTGTTTGGTGGATTGTGCCTTTTTTTTTTTTTGGTGGGAGTTTGTTTTGTTTTGTTTTGGTGTTGTGGTGGTTTTTGTTTTTTTTTTTTTGGTCAAGAATTTCACTCTCATTTCTGAAGGAAGGTTTCCTTGTAGAACAGGAATGGACAGGGACTCTTGACCCTTAAACTGTCTCAAATGTATATGAATCTGAATAGTATGGCAATAGAAAAGTAAAAAAAAAACCAAACCAACAAAACAAAAAAACCAGAAAAGTAACAAAGTAAAAACCAGAAAAGAAACAAGTTTAATGTTTTGATTAAGAAATTGACAGTCCAGACTTTGTTGTAGGTAAAGGCCTGTTGAAAGTTACATCCTATCTGGAACTTGCTTTCCAAGTGAAGCAGTCAGTACAACCATCTATTTACCAGTCTTGATAAACTGGTATCTTAACTGGAGTCTTGCATTTCCCGGCTGATTTGTGCTGGTGTGCCTGTAGGAGAGATGGTATCCCTCGCAGAACTGTTTTTGTTCTTGTTTTTTTAAATGAAAAAAAAAAACAAACCAGAACCACCTTTTGCATAAAGGAGGCTGAATCCTTCTGCTTGGAAGACAATACCAGCAGCCTCCCTCTCACCTCTCTCTGTCGTGACTATTGGCACAGGGTTCAGCGTCTGTTTGTCCTTGTTAGGCCATGAGATCACTTGGTAATGCATCCTTCTGACAAGAACTAGCTTTGGTATTACTGTGTACCACTGTCAGTTCAGTTCTGGGCATAATAAGGAAATGCTGTTCTTGCTGGGGAATCCAAAGCAAATTGTGAGAGCCAGTGCAAAACTGGCAACGTTAGTGAATGTGATGACTATATTATGTGTGGAGTTTGAGTAAAGCAATCTCTGGAAACACTGCTCTACTCATTTCAGAACAAAGAGCTCTGCTGTTGCTTTGGGCTGGCTTTCAGTGGAATTGTAATTGAGAAAACAAGCATTTACAAACAAACTCTTACACCCCGAAAACAACACTAACAAAACTGTTGGCGGCAATTCACTAACATGCCATTTGGAAAACTGCAGTCCTCCTACATTTCAATAAACGTGGGATTTTTTTCTTACGCAGTCTTTTCAACGTTGATTAGAAAACGTGAATAATTTTGAAAAATTGCTGTTGGCTTTAAAATTCTAACTAAATATGTCCTGAGGTGCTTGTTGATGTTACTCAGGGCAGCTGGAGATAGTAAAGAAACATTATCTACATATGGGTTTTGTCTGTAATGTTTGTTCAGAGAACCTTCAGGTAGAGTTACTTAGCAGGCCTTTATTTGCAAGTCCAGGCTTGGTATGTTTCCCTAGGTTTTCTCTGGATCAGATCTGATAACACAGAGTCCTAAAGTTGTCCTTATGGCAACCCACCATGAAAAGTTAATTGCAGAGATCTGCCTTTTTAAATGGTGCATGTGAATGACAGTGAAAGGTGCTTATATTTACAATCAGCTTTTCCTTAGATGTCCATACCAGTTTGTCATCTTTAGCTATGGTCTGACAGAAGAAATAAATAGGAGAGGTGTGTGTGTGTGTGTTTGTGTATATATTTATATATTAATTCAACAGGCAACATTCCCAGCATCTTCTATACTGTCTGGTGCTATCCTTGTGCTTTTTTTTTCTTCTGTATAATCTGTGCTGAATTCCAGCACCCTGGTCTTTCTTACACATTTCTGTGCATTGAAAGATGCACACTTGCATTTTAGGTCAGTGGATGTTTTTGTTCTGTAGGTTTATTTATTTAACTTCCCTAAGTTATTGTTCTAAGTTGGATGATAACACTGCAGTCAGGAATGCTCTGTGCACTCTTGATGGTGGCATTATGTGTTTCTCGACAAGGGGAGAGGATAGTGGAATCCTGAAGAAACACTCGAGTGAGAGCACGGTTTAAAACTGGTATGTTATTAGCAAAACCAGGTATAAAACAAGCCCAGGAGAGTGGTGCTACATAGAAGTATCTGATGAAACATCAGCTGGCTTCTTAATGTAAATTACCTGCGATCTGGCTACAACATGATGAAATGGGTATAAAAAAGAAGAATATTTGATCTGTTTAAGTTCAGAGTACAGATGCTGACTGAACTGCAGAACTCGCACGGTATGAATGCAGGAGATGATCGTAATGTTTGTTAACCTGCCCAGTGGACGTGAATATTGTGTGTTTAATTGCTCATGTTTTTGACAGGGCAAAAAAGACGTGGCACAAATTTTCAACAACATCCTCAGAAGGCAAATTGGTACACGAACTCCCACAGTTGAATACATCTGCACTCAACAGAATATATTGTTCATGCTATTAAAAGGGTATGTACACTGCGGAGCGTATGTATGCTTTTAGGTGAAGTAAGAAGTTTTTTAATTAATGGGGAAGCAGTGAGATCTGAAATGATGTTTCTTCCTTTGCAGTATGCTTGAGGGGTTTTGTTTGTTTGTTTGTGGGGGTTTTTTTTCTTTTTTTTTTTCTTTTTTTTTTGTCTTGGGGCCTGTAATTCCCCTAAGTAAAGGAAAAATTGAGTAATAAACCACCAGAGATACACTTTTTCTTGAAACTAAAAATTGAGAACTGATGGTAACCTAAAATATTGTTACTGGAGTAGTGCAGGCATTTACCTTTCAGCATACCATATGATCCTATTTAAACTGCTTCCTTGTGAACTTAACTCATTCATGAAGAGTTGAAGGCTATTTTTTTTTTCTTTTTTTTTTTTTATTTTAACCACTGTCATTTCCAGTTTGCTGTCCTATCACCTTGTTTTAGTTTGATCTTGGACTTCTTGTTCATAGTCATTTATATTCCTGTAGTGACACACATGCACCAAGTCAGACTTGACCAAACAAAGCATTTGGGGCATATGGTGCATGCCAGATGGCTCTTTCTTCCTCTGTTCTTGTATTATCTGCTGTGCTGGATACTGGAGAATCACACCATACTGAATATGTGGCTGCATGTGTAGAATTGTGGATCTCAACCATGAAAACAGAAAAGTGGTGTTAACATCTTCAAGTTAAAATAAGATTGTAAAAATATTTGAGCGTGTGCTTTTTCAACTTGAAGAAGAATTGCTCGTGTTTCCGGTAACATGAAGAAGGTTTTGCAATTTCAGTGTGTTATTTCAGGACAGATCAGGCGTTACTAAACCATCTTAAAAATGCAGCTGTTCACATTACTAGTTTTTAATTTGTGTTAAAGCTGCTGAGTGAGCTTACTGCAGTTGATGAGTCCTTATTCCACCTACTGGGATAGCTGGAGGATGTATGAAATGGCCATGCTTCTCAGTGGGATACTTGCCTTGGTTATGCTGGTAGCAATGAGATGTGAGGATAATAAAGTATATTTTCAATATTTAAACAGGAAGCTCTGCTGTGATTTTCCTTTTTTCTCCTCCTAGTTCGTGGTAAATCAAACCTGACTAATTGCCCCATCCATGGTTTATTAGGGTGTTTTATTGTAACATCTCTACATTTACCCAATCTTGGCCATTCATGTAAGCCACTTGAAAATGCATCATAAAAGAAACTTTCTGTAGGGAGGAAGCAGGAATTTTGCATCTTTCAGTTTCATGCAGCCTCTGGAGGTAGAGCACCAGAAGCAGTATGGAATATTTGCTTCAGTTCATACAAGTGTAAGATCTACGTGCGCTTTGTTGTGGTTACCCCACCTTACATGACAGCCCTGATTTTGGGGGGAAGTGAGATTTAAAAGTTAGTGGGACAAAAGGATTATTAATTGTGACATGACACGAGGTAAAATATTGATTCAGTACGTAGAGATAATTTACAAAAGAAGGCAAAGACATTATGAGGTGCAGAGAGAGGAAGCTACTTTCTCAGCATGCTCTCATTTGTCCTCATTTTTAGTCTGTGCTGTCACTCTTCAGAGAGCATTATTCTGACTGGGATTGTTGAAACACATACTCATAATCCAAGATGTTTGAAACAGGCATTTAGTTAGCTTTGACTTACAAGATTTATCTCGTATCCAGCTGAGGCAAATTTATGTAAATCTAAACCATAGGATGAGTTGCAAAAAGTTCAGTAGATTTCAAATCTCCATGGCAGGTTAAATGGGGAAATATTGCAGGATTTAACATAAAAATGTATTCATAAGGAAAAGTTTCTATACAGTAATATAGTTAATGCTTCTTATGCACAATGATACTTTGCTTCTGAGTTAATGTAAATTACCTTCCAGTGGTATAGGATGAAGGATTCTTTAGGTGGGAGGCAGGAAGCTATATAAGAGCGTTTGACTGCTTGTGAGACCAGCCAGGTAGCAACAGACATAACTTTTCTGTAGACTGGAATAGCTTATATTGCTGTGATAAATTCTGGGTTTGGAGAGGCAGTTCCATCTTCATCTAGAGTCCTACTGTTAGCTTGCTTGGGAAAATGGGGAGCTAGTGGCAAGAACAAAGGTGTATTTCTATCAAATATGTCTTGAACAGGCTGTTGTGAAATTTTGACAGCTGCACTTGCTGTATGGTAAAATGAGCTGAGAGAACCCTGGAGCATTTGAGCAAGAAGGTCTGTCAAGGAAGTGTAGCAACAATTTCTAAATGAAGCTGTCAAGGATGGCTTCATCACTTCCATCAAATCAGTGATGGACATGTTCCAGAGATCTCATGGAAGAAGGTGCAGATACTTTGCTAGAGGCAGTAAAGACTGAGGCTCAGAGAAGGTCAGTATTATCCTTAAAATCAGACGACAGTTGCCAGCATCTCAAGCTCAAAGCCTGTGATGTGTAGGGTAAGCAGTGATGCTGAAAAATAGTGTAATGAAAGAGGAGACATAAATTTATGTCCAGTAGTATTGACCTTTCATTCTCACATAATGGATAGTTCCGTGTAAATTGTTGTCATGTTTATGCAAGCTGCTTTGAAGACAGAAATCACTTGGTGCTTTTCCAGATGTCTGCAATCCCGCCAATGTGGAAGAAGAAAACTCATTTAGAGTATGAAGCAAATATTTTTATTCAGCCTTGTTTCTCAGTTGGTGAAAGTTATTTGTACTGGCTATAACTTGGCATTTAACTGCCAATAATTTGGGTAAGACTTCACAGAAGTGTTGAAAAGTGGAGTTCAATGCAGAAATAAGTACCTCTAACTTTCTGAATTTCTGTTTACTTCGTAGCACTGAAAACCATAATTAGAAGTGTGGTGTTGTACTTGAGAAAGTATTTATAAAGAACGTTTGATTTGTTGGGGTTTTTTTGTTGGTGCTTTTTTTTTTTCTTCAAATAGGTATGAATCTCCAGAAATTGCTCTAAATTGTGGCATAATGCTTAGAGAATGCATCAGGCATGAACCACTTGCGAAAATAATCTTGTGGTCAGAACAATTCTATGATTTCTTCAGATACGTGGAAATGTCAACATTTGACATTGCTTCAGATGCATTTGCCACTTTCAAGGTAATTTACGTGCAACATTTGAATTATTTCTGTAGTTCTCTACTGTGTGAACCCAGGTGATGCATGTTACATTCGTAGCCAAAACAAGCCCGGGGAGGGGGAAATAAGTGTCATGCAGATGGGTAAGCTGGACACTTCTTTCTTATTTCTCAGAAGGCAAGACATACTTTTAAATATATATTCTGTGTTCTTAATAGCTTTTATTCTAGAGAGCAAGACTTAAGCTATCATACATGAGCTAAGTACACGTGCACTTCCATGCCAGGGGCTTTTAAATCTGTCTCCAGCTCCTCAAGTGAACAAACTCCTTTTCATTCTGTTATGAACCTTGAGTACATTTGATGATGATTCTTTGTCTAGGGAAACCAAACAACCACTTAAGGGCCTATAAGAGTAATACTGAACAGTATTACATAGTGGATCTTAACCTTGGCTGTGTGTAGCTGTGTGCAGAGTACAACCTTGATGTATAAATGCCATTCTTCAGTGGTATTTCTACAGGCTATTCACCTGTGTTAAGTTAACATATCCCAGACCTTTCCTAAGTGATGCCAAAACCCTTAGTGATGTCCAGGTAACTGTATTCATGTCCTAAAATTCTTCGTTCAATGAAATAGCAAAATCTTCTGTTGGGATGTCTTGTGTACTCACTGTTTAATGAGAATGTGTACTGTCTAAATATTTTAGTGGAAATACTTGGTTTGTGCTTTTTTGCAGGATTTGCTTACAAGACACAAATTACTAAGTGCAGAATTTTTGGAACAACATTATGATAGGGTGAGCACATAAGTTTTAATCCAAATTTTCTAGTCCTGTATATCTTATTTAAAGAAATTAGTATTTTCTTTCCTTGTTTAGCTTTGGGTTTGGATATTTTCACACAAGATAAAGCCAACGGTAATTTCTGCCAAGCAGTAAAATTAAGATCAAGACCTTACTCTTGGGTGTAGAAAGGTTTAAAAATGAAAGATGGGAACTAGATTTGATTTTTCCACTAGAGGGAACCCTTTCCTTGTCTTTTTCTTTTGTCTCTATTAACCCATAACAATCAAAGGATACAAGGTTGCCCTTCTCGACCTGCTGGGGTCTCTTGAAATGAATGAACAGTGTTCACTACCAAGAATTACTACAGTTTAAGAAATAATGAGGTAACTACTTCCACCACATTGCAATCTAAACATTAAAGGTTCCTAAAAGAGCAAATAATAATTATTTTTTAAAAGCATATAGAATCATAGAGCGGTAGGAGTGTGAAGGGACCTCTGGAGATCACGGAGTCCAACCCCCCTGCCAGGGCAGGAGCACCTCGGGCAGCCCACACAGGAACAGATCCAGATCCATATACAACGTTTAAACAGTAGTGACTTACAGGAGCCTGCTGAGATTTCTGATTTTGCTTAGGATTTTGTTATGGGTTTGCATCTCCTCCAGTTTATTATAGTCATCTGGAAGAAGAGTGTGTATGACACTTGGAAAGGCCCTAACGCTTCTCTTTGTTCTGTGCTTAGTTCTTCAGTGAATATGAGAAGTTACTTCATTCGGAAAATTACGTGACTAAGAGACAGTCACTTAAGGTAAGGCAGTTTTATTTTCTTCTTAAATACAAAGTTAGAGAATTCCTTTACCTTCAGAGTGGGCTGACTAATTGGAATGGTTTCAGTAACTGCCTTGGATAGTGTTTATTTTAATATTTCATGTTTTAATTCTTGGGATCAGCTACTTTTTTTTTTTTCTGATCCAGTTGTACCATTATTTAGTGTCCAGCACACACCAGGTCATGTCTCTTCCTATACAGCAATTGCTGGGTTTTCTTTGTTTTGGGGGGGGGGGGGGGGTGTGTTGTGGTTTGTTTGCCTTTTTTTTTTTTTTTTTCCCCCCCTTCTTTTTTTCTTCAAGAAATCTGGACCCATTTAAATAATTTCATAAGAATTCACATAATGTGATTAGAGCAATATTAATCTTACATTTAAGTAGGTAAGAAATAGTAAATATAATGGGCAACTTGTAGCAACGACGGTACTTGTGAGTAAAATCATTTTACTCCCTTCTAGACGAAGAAGGTAGCAAAACACGTGTAAGTATTTTGTATTTGAAGCAATAACTTTTTTCAAAAGCACACATTCTTATTGGTGAAGTATAGCTTTTGTGTAAATGAAAAGTAGAATGAAATCAGAGGGTAAAGAGAATGAAGAACTTTTCTTTCAATTCCGGGACTTAACAAGGAGGGGGGGAGGAGGAGGAGGGACAAGAGCGCATTTTTCACTCATTGAGAAAAAGGAGAAAATTATTGAAATAAGAGGAAAAATGCACTCTGCACTTAGAAATTTAGGACATTTGAGTTCTCTCATTACTATATTTATAGACCAGTGTCAACTACTCACTGTTTGAAAGCACTTTTGAAATAGTTTTCTTGTGTCTGGTGTCAGTCATTTTTTCATTCGGGCTTGTTTTCCACCTTTAGCTTCTTGGTGAATTGTTACTGGACAGGCACAACTTCACAATTATGACAAAGTACATCAGTAAACCTGAAAATCTCAAACTCATGATGAACCTTCTACGAGACAAGAGTCGTAACATTCAGTTTGAGGCCTTTCATGTGTTTAAGGTATGTTTAAAAAACTCCACAATAAAACAGACAACAAAAGCGCTCCACCAGAAGTTGTTTGGTTGAGTAAACTACTTAGCTGAGCCTCAGTGGAGCTTGTCTTAGTGTCTGCTAAGTGGTTAGAGAGAGAGCTAATATTTGCAATACCTTTTATTTTCTTGCAGGTGTTTGTAGCCAATCCTAACAAGACACAGCCTATATTAGACATCCTTCTAAAGAACCAGACCAAACTTATTGAGTTCCTCAGCAAGTTTCAGAATGACAGGACCGAGGATGAACAATTTAATGATGAGAAGACCTATTTAGTTAAACAGATCAGGGATTTGAAGAGACCAGCACAGCAAGAAGCTTAATCTCCAAAAACCCCTTAAAATATTAAACCCAAATTCAACATTTGCTGTTAGATATTCAGCATCAGGCACTCTTATCGATTCATGAGGAACATTACTGCTAATCTGCTGTTCAGTGAACGGTTTTTGGTTTTCTCTTTTCTTTTTTAGTCCAAGTTGAAAAACATAGCTGCTGCTTTCTTGCACAATGTGGACTTTCTTGATATTTGTGTCATTTCAGAATTCAAAGACACTGCTTTTTTAGGAGTCCTGAAAAAAAAAGATTCTAGGATCGTGAAAGCAAACATATAGATACTAGTTTGGTTTAGGAGAGAAGGTATTCATGTAGTTAAGTAACAGGTTGCATGCTTGCAAATCTGAATAAATCTGTATGTTTGCACTTAACCTTGTTTGAGATATGAGCACAATGTGACCTGTGCATACCTGGCACCATAATATAAGATTATATGCCTTGATTAAAAAAAAAAAAAAAAAAAAAAAAAAAGCAAAAAAAAGTGCAGTGCTTTATTTGTAATCAAAGGGGAAATGTATCCAAGATTTGAGCTTATAGGGATAAACAGTTGTCTTGCAAATAAACTGATACTGAAACTTAGCAACTTTTAAAAGAGTGAAATCTCAAGGTTCATAAGGAAAATGTATATATGCCTTTCACTGCTTTCTAGATTTTTTTTTTTTGACATGATTTGATTTTTCTGAGAATTGACTTGTAAACTTGGAAATATGTTCTGAGGATTTTTGTTAATTTTACTTCAAAGGTATTTCAGACAGACCTAGCAGTGACATTTTTGCATTTCATTTCAACAATGCTTGCTATTTTCTTTTGTATATAACTCCTAGGCTGCTCATTTCTTTAAAATATGATTTAATTTGTACAGCAGAGGAATGTTATTGTATTAGTCTGTAACTATTACCTAATATTGAGTTTTGCAAAATGAATGCTCATATGTAACTGAATACTTCAGATCACATGGAAACGTTGATTTACCCATCTTAAGTACTGCAGCATTAAAAGGAAAAAAAAACCAACCAACCACCAAAAATATTCCTTGTATTCACTTATTTAATGGGGTGCCATCAGTTAGGGTAGGCTTAAATAAAGAACTGGAACCCTTTATGCTACATTCTCACTGGATAATATTGGCCATATTCAGTTAAACTAGTTCTGTGCTCACCAGCTCTGCCAATGATAAAGATTATGCTAAATTAACATTGAAAAATTGCTAAATTAACAACTCTTACTTCTGGGGAGCCTGCAGCACATAATTTCCTTCTTACAGTAAATAACTCAGTACAGTAGTTGTGTAAGTGAATGGTTTAATTCCCTCTGAGTTCGAGGAACAATTCTGTGGATGTCCTAGGATAACAAAAGATACCATTTTGTCGATTTTGTTCTTTAATGCTGCAAACTATCAGTATTTATAAAAACAAAAACCCTACTGATTTTGCACCATTTTTGTTACTGTGACCATACAAAAGGAATCTACTAAATATAGCTAAATGGTGTTATTAAAAATGTATCTATCATTGCATAGTAATGCTGAGATCACAACCAAGCAAACTTAACGGATTGGAGTCTGAAAGCTCAAATGATGCATGGCTGAATCTGATTGCGACTGCTGTAGAAAATGTTTGTTGCTTCCTGTCCTCTTCATAATTAAAATATTTTGCATTCAGCAAGATGAAACTCCGAAGTGACATGTAAGCTGATCTGAAAGCCTTTGCAAAGGAAGTCAGCTCCAGAAAAGCGAGTGGTTTCACTCCATTGTTCAGAATTGCTCTTAGTGTTATCGTTGGTCTTTTAAAGATTCTTAACGTGTCCTTTGCAAACTATTTCATGTTGTGTACAGGAACGAGGATAGCATAGGCTTACTGAGCGTCGCAGGCAGGCAGAATTGGCCATGAGATGATATTTATAGTACTAACAGTCTATTATATTTTGGTTTTTCATTGCTGAGTGGAGGAAAACATTTTTTTGCCAAGTTACTTACCATTAACATATAAGGCTTCCTCTTTAGAAAAATGTAGATGTGATAGATTTCTATGTGTCAAGAAGTGAAAACATTTGGACTGGGATAGAGGCTACTCTATATTAGGCCTTAGAAACAATGGCTATGGTAACTTTTTTAATATGTGGAAACATTTGAATGTTGGCTTTCGAAAGGAAATTGTATTTAAATTAAAGCTTATTTGACGTGCTCTTCGTATTAAAAAACTTGTTCTGGAAGTGGTTTCTTATCTGCTTGAAGGCTTAAGGGTATTACTAAAAGTTATTTAAATGTGAGTGGTTTAGGTTTGGCTCTTTTGGTTTTGTTTGCTTGTTTGGGTTTTTTTGTTTGGTTGGGGTTGTTTTTTTTGTTTGTTTGGGTTTTTTTTGTTTGTGGGGTTTTTTTGTTTGTTTGTTGTTGTTTAATAAGAGATGTATACAGTTGTAATTCTACTTCTCTGGTAGCATTTTATTTCTCCTGAGGAAAATGAGTTTCTTATCCAAAAAAAATCTGGCTGGCCCCATAATTTAAATTGAAATAAAATTTTGAAGAAAAATGTGTGTCCTTTACTGTGTTACTGAAGAGGATGAGTTTCCTGTGGTTGACTGTTCTCCTTTATTGCTGTAGAGGGGTTCTGCTTTCTCCCTTTTAAATGCCAGATAAGTTTAAATCATGAATAACACAGGCTTGCCAAAAACCTCTTGAAGGAATTGTGACAGAATGCTGTGTTAGAAATGTAATCTATTTTAATTGGTTGTTGGTTGCCTCTCTTGCCTATTTGTAGTGTTATTTGCTCATTCTGTTCCTTTTCTGCATGACCAAGGGCAAAGAGAGGAGGTTACAGTTCCCTACATCACATCTAGAGACAGGACCTGATTAGTGAAAGTGAATCCTTGATAATTTTGGGACATTCCCTTCTCACTACGTTTGAGGATCCGTAAGTGTGTGCAACTTGTAACTCTTTCCTTAGGAAAACGTGTGGTCTCTTTGAAGCTCTCTGCCTCTGTCTGTTTTTCACAGGTAACATCCCAAGTTCTGCAGGATGGCAAACATCAAGAGTTGCCTGTTACATTGAAAAAGGAAAAAAAAAAAAAAGCCTAACAAAAATATTCAGGACCTTTTGATGCCGATTCTTTGTGTGGTTTTGTTTAGCAAAACTACTGAAAAATCTGGAAGATACTTCCCTTGCAGTTAAAAATAATTGGTCTTTTATAGCTACTGGAGGCTACACTTGTTTGAGCCTTTATATAAATGTTGACAGTAAGATCACAGGTTCCAAGGGGAAGGAGTAATTGACATTTGTAGTCAAACAAATTGCAAATTTTAATTAACAGCAAGAGTATTCAAGTTGGATACTTGACTGGGTGTTGTGATGAAACAGCCCTGGTGGGACGAGGCATGGGAAACGCAAGGAGATGTTGCACTGACTGGTTAATTTTGTTTCCCTGCAGAGTTGGTCAGCAGGACCTGCCTTATGAGCTGCCATCCCTAGGAACCAGAGTAAAATTTGCCCTTGGAGTGCATGATAGCAGGTCATGGACAAAGCTGCTTTCAGTAAGTTTGCTTCTGTTTGTGGCCTGCCGGGTAGTTCCTCGCAGGCAACTTCATCAGTTTGCCTTTTGCTGCTACCCCTTTTTTTTCCCCTTTATTCTAGACCGTTGCTGATTGCTCTGTTGAATGATTTTCCTGTCCCTGTTGCTTTCCCTTACGTGACTTCAGTGGAGCTGGTGCCATCTTGTTGGGTGCGGTGCCTTTATCTTCTGTCATCATTTTGTGTGTCTCTCATGATACATCTGTACTCTGTTCTCCAGTGATTTTGGCCTTTGTGCTGCTATTTTAAGTGCTGTTTCTTTTAGCTTTTCAGCATATTGTAATACAAGTTGATGTTTAGTATCATCATAAGGAAAAAAGAACCCCGTTCTTTTGCATGCTCTTTAAATCAGCGTTCAGCTTAAGCTCAGCACGTTGGATGTGTGAGTAGTTGTTTCCAATGTATGTAACCTCTATTTACAAGTGTACCTGGGTAGATCCAGTTTAAATCTCATGTGACTGAGGGCAGGTCAAAATACAGGGGGGAATCAAACTGTTTCAGTTCTTTGAAGG
Organism: Megaceryle torquata; assembly: GCA_024611175.1. Classification (NCBI taxonomy): domain Eukaryota; kingdom Metazoa; phylum Chordata; class Aves; order Coraciiformes; family Cerylidae; genus Megaceryle; species Megaceryle torquata. The sequence goes on along the minus strand of JANIJG010011883.1, from coordinate 25,789 downwards.
AAATTGTTTGGGTTTTTTTCATGAGAAAAGACCTGTTCTGCTTCGTATTTAAAGACAACCTTCCTATATTTAAAAGTAACCTTCCTATATTTAAAGATAACCTTCCTATATTTAAAGATAACCTTCCTATATTTAAAGATAACCTTCCTATATTTAAAGATAACCTTCCTATAT